>JAQFYC010002192.1:0-27534 GCA_034694165.1 Tomocerus mixtus
GCCTACCCCGAAATTATTTTCTGGGTCCGCCTTGATGAAAAGATATGAACTTGTAAATAACTGTCACAATCTATTGTAATTTATAGCATTAAATAAGTTATGTGTACAAAATTCTTGATCAAAGCACCCCCCAGCAGGGATCTGAGGCTACGCGCCTGGACCATAATTATAGATTTGAATTTACCAGCTTAACAGGAATTGCTGGCAACTGAACATTTTAGTAATGTGAATTATTGTGAATACAAATAGTACAGTAAAACTGGATGGTCAGATGCTCTTTTGAATAAACACATTTGATTATGTATTATATATTATATAGATTATATATTTCTGCGTGTGTGTCAGTATAAGATATAAGATATAATATACTATATACTAATATAAGGTACAATAATAGTAGTTTTAGTTGGTTTGTTAACTGTTTTTATTGCAGTTGTGTCCTTGCACTTGAGAATTGTGTAGTTGAGTTGAGTTTTGACGTCCGACGTCCTCCTCATCAACGCAACTTGATCGTCTTCCTTCAGTCTTCAGTCTTCAAGTCTTCATTCCCAGACTTGTATTATACACAACCACTTAATTACCTACGCAAGCAGACAATCTAAAAGAAATAGTGCAAGCAAAAAGAGACATTTATTGGCATGTTTGCTATTTGCATGTTGCGATGTACTTATATTATATATTCGTGCTAATGAAAGATTACACTTAAAGACTCACTGAACTCTTAAACTTATTTTCCCATAACTTAAAACTTGCAAGCAACACATTCACTCCAATTACACAAACTCCAGTAAGAAATGCTATGTAACCTTATTAACCTTATACAAAACTACCTAGACATAGTATTCCATCCATAATGTATAATAGTTAAGTTAAGGTAACCCAACTACATGCCATCACCACCACTCAAAGGAATAATTGGCATTGACATTCAATCGAAATGCTAATTAAAGGTAATTACTTTAGTTCCTATTCAGTGACAGATTTGTGAGTCCACGGCAGTGGTATTCTAAAAAACACTATTTAAACAGGCTTATTAATTACATAATATGTGATACAATTAAATGGTACTATCTGACATGTACATTATTATAGGAACAAAACTATAATACAGATAATATGTACTAGGGCTACCTAAATAAATACATAGACTTGTCTGGTATTAATGTAGGTATAGGCGGGGATGAGATCTCTGAGATGCAGGCCGCCTAGAGCAAGTACTACTAACTAACTACCTAACTAATAACTTTGGACCAGTAATCCAACATTTTCACAAGTTATTACTCAAACTGTTAGTTGGAATATTTAAGTTGCAAAATCAAAAATGGTAAAAATTGCAACACTAATGTTGCAATTTGGATATTCAGCTTTATTCAAGTGCCAAATTAGGCCATCCATTTAGATTTAGTTTGATCTTTTGTAGTAAATCTGTTTCAAAACTGGGAAAAGTTTATGCATTATATGTTTTGCAATTAAAACATATAATTATATTCTATACAGTTACGGTGTTAGAAATTTGTATACATATGTTTATGAGTCATAAAAGTATATGTTCAATGTTCGTGTCTTCAAAATATTTGAAACCTTGAAATGTCTTGCTCGGGTGACAAAAGTTTAATACGGACATAATGAATCCCTGTGGATATTGCCTGTTGTCAGTTGTATGTATTAGTACTAAAAGAGGTTATAATTAGATGAAAGTTTCGGTTCGATAGCTCGTCGGAAGGCAATTATGCATGGGGAAATCCAATGCAATTCTGAATTCTGTCACCGGGGTTTCAATCACTGGATTTATTTTGTATTGCGATTGCGATACTCCGAGCAATTATATTCTTTTTGTACACTGTACGAGGTACACCTCATATTTATGAGGAGAGATTTTGGACAACCTTCATGGAGAACTTTTTAAAATCCTGTGTCCAGGTTTGACTATACAGGCATATTTATATGTCGTAGCCGTTGTAGGCACAGTGACCCCTTCGTTACAAGGTCACTTTGCCCCACTTGATAACTTTTAAACGGTTCAACCCTTTTTAATTCTATTAACGGATTTCAATACAATACAGACAGGGATGAGTACTAACTAACTTACTTTGAGATAAATACTTTAGTATAATTGGAGATTGAAATAAGTTTTCCATTTGGCTCCGATACGCTCATTATGTCCGTATTTTTATAATATTTTATACTTAAACAGTCAGTGATTAATATTTAAGTATTAATATAATATGCTATAATATTCTATATCCTTAATAGATATAGTAGATATAATTTGTTAATTTATTGTGCACTGTTAGACACAATTAGAAATTCGTTTACAATTTCGTGCATTATATAATATATATTTAGCAGCTACAAGCTAAGATATTATTTTTAGTTCTACTGATTAGACAATCTCCTTTTCTACATTCATTACCAATGTCCATTTCTCGTTTAAATTGAGTAAATTTAGAAAGAAAAGTCGCATAATCTACAATACATCCTTATTTAGCAGACAGACAAAAGTAGATTACAGAGGTGAAACGCCTGAAACGGCAAAGGGCTATAGGCAATATCAATCCAAACGCTTTTGGTTATATGGTTACTATACTTACATAATACAGGTTGAATGTTCTAACCAACTAACTAAACTGTAGACCTAAAAGTAGGTACCTATTAAGTACCTAGTACCGAGCGAGTTCGATGAAATAAGGTGAAATATTGGAGCCAGCAACTGAACTATATTATTGGCTACAAGGTCAAAGGGCAACAGCATTATCATTAGTATTACATTGTAAAGATAAATATATATTTAGCATTCGGTTTGTTTCTTCCTCACGTTATTGTCAATATTGTCATTTATAATAAGTTAATTAGCCAAAAAGCTGAGACTAAAACGGAAAATAAATGTTTTCTGCAACTCAGCACTTTAGGATAATAACTGTTGTTATCGCGGACAAAATACAAAACAACACTGGAAAAATCAATGGAGGAATAATTAAAAATTTTGCGACATAAGGAAGTTACTGATGGCAATTAGTAATTAGTAAAGAAATGTTTTTGCACACTAATATTGTGTAATAATATCTTGCGAAGAAGGCTGAGAAGAATTTAACATGTTTATTAAAAATGTGTATTCTAGTCCTGTATATACAAATATAGTAGAAAGTAGAATAGTACTTACTAATAGTAGGATTCATAAATGCAGATCTGAGACATCACTCACTGACTGAATAGTTATAATAATAATAATGTTATGTAAGGTTGTCCCTGCATGTTATTGTCATTAAAATGAATGTCCAGTCAATGCTCGTAAATAAAGCAGTTAAATAGTTTTTGTTTGGGTGAGGGAGCGAGAAATCTCACAAAAACAGATTTCATGGAAAATGAAACAATTGCATTTGATTACTATTATTATAATTTATAATTTATAAGTTATGAATTTATTTATCTGAGTCGTTGTTGTTATTTTTCAGTGATGCCTCGTTGTGAGACTCGACCTGCTGACCCCTCCGCCTGTTTTGTCTTCAACCTTCCCAAAGAACTTCAAGCCAAAGAGGTAACTGCATGTCCTTCACCTTCAATAACCTTTTTGTTGATTGTCTTTATTTCAAGTGATGAATTCCTTCTTTGCTAATAGATTTTAATGAATGAATTAATTAAGTCATTAATTTAAACATAAGAAATATTTTTACTATTGTTAGTTGAGAGCTTGAACCAGGCTTAAGCTTTTGCAGGTATGTAAATATATTGTAGATTGTAGTAGGTACCCTATACTTACATCAGGCTTGGGTTATGGTGGCTGGAGTGGCTACCCGTACTGTTATACTAATTGATAGAGTCCTGTGACGAAAGGCTCACTGTACCTACGACACTTAAAACGCATTTTTAGTAGGTGGCTAGTAGTCAGAATTCAAACCTCCTAAGACAGAATTTAAAAAAATTTAGGCGTGCCGTGGTTAGATTTTCGCGTAGCTGAATATTGCCACAAAGGAACTTTATGTACAAAATGTATAGTTACTACTTACTACGTTAGTAAATGATTAAATGGGCAGCCTAGTGTTTATTAATTACTAGCGCAGCTAGTAATACTGCCTTCGTCCAGTCTGTCTGTCTGTCCGTCCGTCTGTATACAAAATAACGTTTAAAAGTTTATAGTTTATAGTTTCCCCAATTTTGCTTTTTAGTACATAAGTGTATGCACTGTCGAATGCATACACTTATGTACTAAAAAGCAAAATTGGGGTATTTAAGAAACACCTCTATTTACGATGTTTGTTATTGGATATGACATTATACACCCGGAAAACAACCACACCGCCACTTCGAAAAATTTTCGAAAATGTTGAGAAAAATATTATGGAGACAAAAAATGTTCAGAATGTTGAGATCGATGTAAATTCGGTCTTACCTCAAAATTTTGTAGGGGAAAATACTTGGTCAAATTTCATGGATTTCCCTATCATCTATGTATACTTCAAATTGACCTAACTCAGTGACCGTTGACCGATTGACCCCATATTAGCAGGGTGTCGTCCTCTCGTCCCACAAAGGACGTATACTGAGTTGGAACGGTTTATCTAAATCCGTTTAAAAGTTATCGTGTTTACGGACAGACAGACAGACGGACGGACAGATAGACAGGCAGGCGCCCAGGAAACGTAATAGTATAAAGTAGCTTCCGCTACTTAATTATGCACACTGGCACACTGCTTTTACTTGCTAATTATTAAAGTTATTATAATTTCTGTACGTATAATGAAACGAAGCGTGATGGAAATTCTATTGTGTGAACGGTAAAAATGTTGTGCCGATTTCGATATTTGCACTTAATTTCAGAATTTGTGTCCATTATAATTGTATTTCTCGAAATATCTAGAGCAGTTTGTTTGAAATTCTTTTGATTATGCATAAAAGTTAATAAATCCTTGCCCTTAAGTAGATCTAACAGATTTGTATTGAGAAGTGCGTTATGAATATTTTACATGTTTTCCTTTGACACTTGGTAAACACATTAATTATTTCTGGCAACAATTAGCACACATCTAGTAAGTGTTCTCTCAGAGTCGTGGAGCCATTATATAAATGTAGTACACGTACACGTACGTTAATTATATACGGAAGTATTACAATTACAATAGTATAAGTATTGCAAATAATGACTTTCCCATTCAGTATCATAATTATTATCTCAACAACCATTCCGTTGTTATCAATTTTGAATTTCTCTTTTTTTTGGTTTTAGTAGATCAACGAATTGCTACTAGATCATATTATTATTGTACAATATCAAATATGTACTTATTATTACTATATGATTATGTGCACTGAACTGTTGTGTGAAGTGTGTATAAAAATATTATTTATCTCATCTTGTACTTAAATGGTCTGAAGGAGTAAGTGATAATGACTTACTTTTTATCTTTGATGTGACTGTGGATTTGATAGCTTGTCCTAATGATCTCTCATTACTTCTTTTTATCTTTTATTCTGCTAACTAGACATTATTAAACGTGTTTTATTATCAAAGTATTTATGTACTTATTGCTACGTGCATTTGAGTGCATTATATAGTATTAATACACATACTAATAATTCCTACGATTTGATTGAACCCTACTGCATGCACTAAAATATTTTGATGTTGTAATCTGTAATACCCAAGACATTTTTGTCGTAAGAATTCTTCAATGTTATTATTATCAGTAAGGAAGAACTAAATAATTTTCCTAATGTGCATACCGAAGCGATTTCAATATTTTTTACATTTAGCGTGTGATTAAGTATCTATTGAACGATATAATATCAAATTATCAATTGAACAATTCACATTTCATTCCGAGACAATTAATTCTTTTTCTTGCTCCACTTGCTTAGTTCTTCCAGATTAATTTTCTCAACATTTATTCCTAGAGAGCCAAAATTGTCTGATGTTGATGTTGCACTGATGCGTTCCTTGCATAAAGGCTGTAATTCTGCATAACTTTAAGTTACAAGCTTCTTTTCTCCTTTTGTGCTCCTCAAAATTCATATTCTAGTCAAATACAACCTTTTCTAATATACGCGTATTAACCAATACGGGTATATTACAAAATCCAATTCCTTTTTCTTACCAGATACCATATTATACAAATGTTTTTTTTCACTACTTATCGTTAAACAATTTTTCTTACATCATAATCCTAGATATTTCAAATTCCAATTAATCAATAAAATCGCTGTATTTCCATCTGTACTACAGTACTACTCGTTCACAGTACCGTCAGAAGTGTACTTATATTACTATCTATAATTAATACTACTTTCTGGGTGTAAGATCCCATACAAGGCCCCTTAAACCTTGATAGAGAATGGGATCTCTATAAATGGGTTATTCTAGAGTAGAGAGATTTTGAGCAGATTTAGAAATTAAGGATAAGATTATTAAGGATAGCTAAGCAGTTCTGAAAGTAAGAGTCAAGAGTGATACGTTTTCTGAACTATTTTACGTTAACAAGCATTAGGATGGATATTAAAAGTTTGTTAATTTAAAAATTGTATTGCATATCGTAATCGTAGTATTAGTAGTTTTTGAAAGGAACATTAATTTAACATTACAACTGTCTAATTGAGATCTATAATGATTAATATAAATAATAAAGGTGAGCAGTGCTGAGCTTTGGGTGTACAAATTGTCGACGCTTCGAGATGGGCGCAATCAAACGATGTGGGTGAAGGAAGTGTTCCAGCAAGAACTGGCCAATGACAGCCACAGACCCTGGAGGCTGTTGAATGTCAAAGATAAGATCCGAACAAGAGGTAAGTGCATTTAGAGCAAAATTTCTTCCCGTTTTACCTAGACATCAATATTTATAGTAAAGGTCAGTAGACGACAGACAGACATGACATTTGGATCATATAACGCAGATTGTCGCAGATGCGATGCATAATAAAACCCAAACTGTAAACCCCAACTCTAAAACCCAAAATCGTGTGTGTTCTAAAACATATGCGTCCAGGCAACTCTCTAAAAGTACACCACATGCCCTGACAACATTATTGTAACCGGGCGGACCCTGATGAACGCATGTGTGTAACTGTAACTAGTACTGTCAACATTGACCCAGTACAATATAAGTAGGTTAGTACTAAACTGTGGTATTGGCACCTCCTACACCCAATTCTGAAATTACTGAACGTATAATTGAAAAAAGTTGATCCGTTCAAACGTGTTCAAAGCAATTAAAAATAAAAGTAAGATATGACAGACACAATTAGTGGGAGTGCAGGTGTAGACTACTGTAGACTGTAGACTGTAGAGTGTAGAGGAAGATGAGAAATGAAATAAGTAATGAAATAAATTCTAAGATGATAAAAGGGACTACAATGGCCATGACTTAACAAAGACAACTATTTCTGGAGTATTTATGGAGTGTGGTGGCGGTGGCGACACAAGGACGTTGGCCACGACATTCCGCAACTACTTGTACTTGTGACTTGTGATAAACGCTGAGTCGCCAATTGTACACTACCCAGTGTAGTTTAGTTTAATGTACATTTATAAATAGTTATTTAGGTAGGACTGAGGAGTACAAGACTTTTAGTCTAGTAGGTATTAACTATTCTAAGTATGTACTTGGTTGTAAAAAATAAAATTAGTAATAGTAACGATATTAAAGAATGTCTTGGGATGGGAACGTGATCAACTCCTGCTCACTAATAAAGATAAAAGATAAAAGATAACAAGAATACTTAAATACTTAAATACTTTAGTACTTTACTTTATTTTTTCAACAATAAAAATGTCGTTTATTGCTGACAGAGGACTGGATGAGTTTCAACTTGACGGGGGCGATGCGTCGGTGGCTGGAGAGAGGCATTTACGACCACACTCTCCAGATCGGATGCAAAACTTGCACCGTCGACGGATCTCCTGGACAATGGCCAATAGAGACCAGCGGAGACCAAAGACCATTCATTGTCATCAACATTGCCGGAATTGTCCAAGTAATTAATTATTTAATCATTAATTAGCTAGTCTTATTTATCAAATAATTATTAAGTGCGAATAGCTATCCAGCAATTTCCACCGGTACAGGTGACAGGCTGGAAAGTGACTCACTCTCAACTCTTGGAGAGTTAATTAGTTTACTGACTATTTTAATTATTCATATATCCATGCATTTTAATCTAGCAATTACGCGCCTTCAAATATAGGGTAGTTATAAAATAAGACAGGCGCGACTCACTTTTTCATTGAAACCGAATTGGATGAAACTTCAACAGCCAGTCGCATTTATAACACGTTTATAACACATTTTGAAATATTGACAAACCTTATGTAACCAGAGATACAAAAGCTATTGTAAAAGTAATTGGGGACAGCTTTTGTATTTACAGTTTTGCGTATAAGTGTTGCGTTTTCGAAATATGGGGGAGGGAATTTTATTTGAAACTTACCCCCAGAAACATTTTCAAAACAAGATAATGGCTGTCAAAACTAAATTATTTAGAATAAGTTCAGCATTAGAATTGTTCTCATGCATCACACTCTGCACTATCCAAATATATTATATATTATTCAAATATATTATATATTATCCAAATATATTATATATTATTCAAATATATTATATATTATCCAAATATATTATATACTATCCAAATATATTATATATTATCCAAATATATTATATACTATCCAAATATATTATATATTATCCAAATATATTATATATTATCCAAATATATTATATATTATCCAAATATATTATATATTATCCAAATATATTTATTCATGATATAGAAAGTGAACCTTTTTTGCAATATAGCAATATAGGCGACGATATGAGTTTTACAATTTTATTTTAAGCCTATTGTGAGTTTGTGTGTGCGCATTTCCACATGAAAACAACATTACACCGTCGTAGCATCGTCCATATTGAGATATATTTTGGACACCCTTTGCCACGGTTTATTGCTACTACTTATGTAAAAGATAATGTAAGTTATTAGGTGGTTGAGAAACCACTTTGTAAGCTATATAGATAATTTCGAACCGTTAGGTTAACTATAAAGATACTAAATGTATTACAAGTTTATGTTCTAAGAAAAGAAAGCTTTCCAATGCTTTTAGTTATAGTTTTAATACCTTGCAAAAATAAGAGTTGCATAGAATAGCTATTCTACATAATATATAAATAAATAGTTAATAAAGGAGCCGATGACATAAGTGATCTTTAAATATTCAAGCTTGCAAATTGCTCACAATTTTCTAGGCCTGAAGAAGTTTATGACAATCACGACTCACGAGTATAAAAGTTGGAATGTAAGCAAGTGCATGGTAAGATCAAAATGCAATTAAGTATGTAGAGATAAGTACAGATTTGAGATTTAAAATGGCTATAAACTGCTGTGTTGCTAAGATATACAAATTGTCACACGTCGCCAGTCAGTCAGAGGATTTTGTAATGTCAAACTACAATATGTGTTTGAAATATTTAATTGTAGACATTTTGTGCTACTTATTGCTAATTGCTAATTGCTAATTGCTATTCATAAATACAATGTGATGGTTTTCAGAAAAGACGGACGCGACGAAATGTGAATTGCTCTCCCGGGTTTTCGGATTGCTGTCGAGAGTCGTTTGTGGTGTCGTTCCGAGAAATCGGTTGGGACGACTGGATAATTAGTCCGGCAGAGTACGACGCCTACTACTGCAAAGGCTCCTGCGTCAACGTCAACGGAATTACGCACTCTCAGTCCAAACGGACGTCCATCATGCAGGTATTACACACGTAACCTTTTCTCTTTACATTTAATTATCTCCAATTCCCCTTGCTGATAAATATGTTATATTATGTGTCATGTGTAATAATAAAAATAATAAAAAATAATAAAAAATAATAAAAAATAATAAAAAATAATAATTAATATTTGTAGAAATACATTCAGCTGCACGGACTGAACAACCGGACGGCGGAGATCGTTCCCTGCTGCACAGCAACAAAGATGTCGGCCATCAGTCTGATCTACAGAGATCCCAACAATCTGAACACGACTGTCAAGTTGGAACATCTCCCCAACATGGTCATCGAGAGCTGCGGCTGTCTCTGACCAATTTAAATAGTCTAAATATTTACAATATCAATTAGGCATATCTTGTACATATTTACATACTTTTAGTCGTCTTAGTCAATATTGTTTTAATTTAAGTTCTTATATTTAGTTGTCCTTATTCTTATTACTTTAAATATCTTTAATTACCTTACATACAGTTTTATTTCATTTGATCTTTAATCATGCATTATGTACCCTTTGCCCTTTGTAGTAACAATTTGTGGTATCGTTGAATTGCCCTACCACATCTAAAATCTTTAAATTAATTGCAACAATCTGTTATTACAGATAGTGGAGACTGTGGCGAGTTTGTCTTTTCTCTTGTACATAACAACTATAAATATTTATGAATATTTCAGATTTTAAAATCTGGAAGTCTAGTCTTTCTAATTATCTTTTCTACGTCTCTCTTCAGCATAAATCTCGTTACAGTTTACAGTCACTCTCATTTAGACTAAAACTTTTACTTGAGAACCCTTTCTCTGAACGTCTTCAATGTCTGAGATCAGGAGATTTGTCTCACTTGAGACTTGAGAACACCTGCATTGTTCTGTAGTAAGTATATTATTGTTGTATTGTTGTATTGTTGTATTGTTGTATTGTTGTATTGTAGTTCACTTTCTGTTGTGCATTTTTGAGAATATTAATAATTAGTAATAATTTAATAATAATTAATTTATAGTAATACCAATCTTATGGATTTGTGATCAAACAATGTGTCCTTGAAATAAGTAAGTAGTTAAGTAGTATCATATTATACAGATAGTGTATCAATTGTATGAAAAATGTATTATAATGTGTTAGGTACTTATTCTATATCTGTATGGGGAATATTGAAAATATATAATATATTCATATAATATAGAAACTCAGTTTTACATGACTTCAGTTGATAAAGTCGATATATTTAGTGCCAACAGCACATATCTACATAACTACTACGATCAACGTTATTCTTACCAATAATAATTACATATTCAGAGTAATTAACTAAATATTTTCCTCAAATGCTCTCTCTGCATGTACTTGTTAATACCTTAATATATAAGTATTGTTGGAATTTTAATAAGTACTTACTGTCTTCGTGATAATAATATGTAAGTAAAGTAAATGAAATATTTGATGATACCTATTTGAATCTGTCAGTGCACTTATACCTTCTGTATGTTATGCTGGTATTATGTAGTTTGTAGTTCATTGACAGGTATTGCAAATTGCAAATTCATGAAACGTGTATTGAAGTGAATTGTTGTCAAGTTCTCAAGTCACCCTTGAAAATGTAGTTCAAGACAATATAATTTGTGTGATACTAAAAGTGTAGTATCCTGAATCCTGACCGCTTATGTTAACTTAATGATGGATGGAGTTGTTTCATGTTACGGCAGCGTCCGTCTGGAGATAATGAAGTGATTACAATTTAGTCTTCCTCATCAATTGACAAAAGTCTGCTCTCTTCTTTTGTAAAATCCTTACTTTAGTGATCGTGTACTTGTACCTATATAATGTATGCCAAGTACTTAAATGGTGTCCTGTTAATGTAAATTTAAATTAATGTAATTTAGAAAGAAAGAAATTAGTAATGTAGTGTGTATATTTAATATCGCTGTGAAAATTGTGATTGTAGACAGCTGTAAGTAGACAGATCCTATTTATCCATTAACTATTTAGAATAAAATAATGTATATACTAATAACAGTAGTAAATAGAAAGAAGAGGGGCCAGTACTTCAAAAAATGTCTGCTTTGTACAAAAATTATATTTTATGCTTATTATTGTAATATTTCTTAATAACGTACTTATTTAATGTCCTTTGACTTCCGATTTCCAATTCTCTTTCTTACAATACACACTTACCGGATGTAATCTACTTTGATGTAGTAAGTATGTATTAAAAATACTAGCGATTGACTTCTATTTACATAACTATATGCGTGACATATATAAGCACACTACCCTGTAATTCCATTAGAAACTTTAATAATTGTGCATACAGTAAATACATTTTTGGATCATAAACTATAAACTAATATTTTGCAAAGAAAACATTCCAGATCTAATAGAATATCAGGAGAATTTATTTGTAAAGTGAATTGCATAATAATTTTGTTCACATTCACAATGCCAAAATATATTTCCCTATACACACTTGATATATTGATAGCTTCGAATAAAAACATTTGCTGTTGGATATTGGAGACTAGGATTAGGTTTTGGTTTGCAGATATTCAGGTTACTGCAAGACCAGTCAGAACGCACATTCAAAGTAACTTCCTGGACACACGAACGTTGCGGACTGGGAAAAAGATACGGCAGTACTATGAAAGTTCTGATACGCCGGTAGTGCTGAATTTTCTAAAAGTCAGGTCAGAGTCCCGAGGTAGCATTAACAGATCAATTAATTCTGAAATTAATGCACTGCATACATGTGCCCCGTGCATACCCCATACATAATGCTGCTGTCCTAACTAACTGTATATACCAGTAAAATGAGCTTTTAGAGTCTTTTAATATAACATATTATTTGCATACAGCTATATATGACCCATGACTAAATGCTTTCGTGCTGCTTTCAATAGAAAATGATATTGTCAACGAATTAAACTTAGAATCGGTATAGGTCAGCGGTTTGTGAAGTCCCAACCGGTAGATGTGGAATAATTATCATTGAAACATGAATTTTGTATTCCAATAGATATTGGAATACAAAACACTGATTCAGGAGCCAAATAAAAGCTCAGTACCACTTCTCCAAGAAGTAAATTATTACTTTTCCCTATAGCGGACCTCGGGAAAGATTCAGATCTATAATATCTCGAGAGGGATTTGCGTTAGTTTTCTTCGTTCATTTGTGGAAGACATTTGAAAATTAAAAAACTATATCAGGCCAATATTTTATACGGCACACTTTTTTCCAACTGGGAATAACTTTTGTACAAAAACTAACAAAAATGACAAAAATCCCCCTCGAGAGGATAAAGATATGAATCTTAGGAATATTTTCATGTTACGTTTTTGGATACAATTATTAGTTTTCTAGATTTTGTTTGGTAAAATGTGCATGTATTTGCATGCAAAATTGCACAACCAATTAAACGTAAGAGAAATAAACTTAAACTAATCCACATATAGTGACCAGCAAAGCGAAAAAACTAGGTCGAATCTCACCCCCACAAAATCAAATCCATATAATTTATGATCAAATCAAATCAGTCTGACTAATAATGTACATACATATATTATGTAAATGTAATTGAATTAATTAATTGATGTGTTTGAAATGATATATACAGTATGACCGCTATCTCTCCGATCATAGGGATTCCCATGTATAAACTTTCACATACTTGCCCATACCCCCAGAGCCTAATCTGGGGGTAGTACCCCCACATGGTATACATAATTCGAAAGCCTGTCTATACATCATTTTATGAGATTTGGTTTGATTCAAATCGGTTGATATTTACTGGGTCAATTGTCACTTTGAATGAGAAAAAGTCAAAACTTGGCGGATTTTTCACATTAATTTTTTCTGACTCCAAAACATTTTTTTCTGGAAATCTAAGAACTCAGCATTGATAAGTATCCCTTTGGTGATTTTTCCAGAAAATATTAAAAAAATTAGAAAAAGTTTAATTATTGTCGATTATAAATTTTCAAAATTTGACCAAATGTCAATAATTAAACTTTTTCCGATTTTTTTCATATTTTCATACATACCAATACCAATACATAATACAGTCCGTTTTTGGTCAAATCTCACAGTGCCCCAATAAGTTGGGGCATTGTGAAAAAGTAAAATTTATCCTTGCATTGAATTCCGTGCACACGTCGAAAAGGTTGAACCGTTTAAAAGTTATAAAACAATGAAACAGTGTAGATGTACCCCCTGTACCCCTTGGGGTGGTCCGATTTGGACCATTTTCGAACTCATGAGAGCTACGGTATCAATGAACATGTATCCCAACTTTGGTTGAATTCCTTTCCATATTGTAAACGTTATCGTCTAGACAGACAGACAGACAGACACACAGACTGGCATAACAAAACCATATCCAGCTTTGCTGGTAATAAGAATATTCAATGAGAAAAACTATTGTTAAAAAATAACGCATCGAAGAATCGCAGCAGCAAAGAGTAAAAATGTGGAGTTATGCTGGAAAATGGCGCCAAACTCTCACAATTTGAACACCCGTAGTACTAACACTAACCTTGAATGTATGCAATGCAGCGTACTTGACTATTGAGGGAGACAGAAAAAGTGTAAATATTATTGTGTTTTTCACACTTTGTTTTCATTCATTTCGTCATTGATCTACTTATTCAGTCATCAGTTACAACATTTTCATATAGAAGAAATATTTTTTAAAGTTCTAACTAAACTGTTAACATCGAAACTGCATCTCTAATAACACTACTAACTGCCCGAGCACACGGTAATTTCTAATTTTGAATTTGTTCCCAATTTTCCATAAGAAATTTCTTTCTTGAAAATCTTTAATCAATTTATTTTATTCTGAATTGTTCATTCCGTGTTTTGAAAAGAGTACTAAATTCATTAGTTCTTGCTTTGTACTTCCTGCTTCAAATTTGTCGACTTGGTGGTTTTCCTAGGCTTATCACTTATATTTAATGGCACCATAAATAAACTTACTTTGCCGTAATTCAAAGTATTCGCAGTTGCTTATAGGCCCTTTAATTATTTGCCAAAACAATATCCAAAATCCATGTAGAAATACGCATTGCTCATAACTTTTTTGTATAAATACTCAAGAAAAATGAAAATTATTAGTGAAATATTAATCTACTTAATGATGGTTTCTTTGGGCATTTTTATCAAAATTTATTGGAAAATAAGTATGGTAAGGATTAAAATTATGGTAAAATAAGTGTGAATTGTGAATACTTATGGCAAAGTGAAACGCAAAGTGCCATTAAATTTTGAGTCATTAGTATATAAGTTTCCCAATAGATTATATTTTGGTCACTACAGCAGTTACACCACACTAGCTACTAGTTAGTATTATTGTAATAATAATAATATTATTATTAATTGATTAATTAATTCACCCTTTGGAGGGTCCTTTGTCCTTCCACTGACAATAACTTTATTATCACAAATAGATGTGTCAAATAACAATTCAATACAAGCTTTGTACTGGCACTGGTCACTGGTCTCCTAATTCAAAGATCATTCAACTACGGAAATAATATATTACAAGCATAGCCAATCACGTATTGAGGTTTCATGGATATCAGGAAGAGTAATCAATTTATTGGTACTGTCAACTGTGTAACAAACACCCGCTTTTAATCTTTTACTAAATATGGAAACAGATTTATAATTCTTAACATCATCTGGTATCCTATTCCCTAACATGATTGAATTGAGAAAAAATGCTTATAATTGTATAATCTTCGATTAAAATGTAGGAACAAGCCATTTTAAGTCAGCTGTGACTTTATAATTTCAAACTTTTGCAAGCCTAAGACTAATTGAGATATTAAATGTTTTCTTGCAGGGGGAGATCAAAATTAGAAAATGAAGAGATAACGATAAATAAATTCCAAGTCAGTCAAGTCAACAAGATTTCACAGGAATGGAGGTTGATATGGATAAGCCGGAGGAGACAACGTACATCGGAAATGTATTGGAGGCTGAACATGTTTATATTTTAATGAATGAGGAATATCGGATATCCAGGAACAGAAGAGCAGAATGGTTCTTCTCGAAATTAAATGGAAACGTCACAATCCCTAATAAAACGGAATTGGTAATCAATCAGCCCGGTGAATAAATAATAAATAAATTCCTCACTCCTAATGAAGTTTCATTTTTAATTATTTTGCAGAAGGACTATGCAAAAGAGCTTGAAGTAGTTTCAGTGATTCCAGTGCATCCCCCGTTGGGATGGACACTAGAAGAAAATCATAGATACAGGTAAGGGATGTCTTTTGCTTTCTAATAAATTATGTAATGCCGTAATTGTGTTTATAAATATTTAAACTTTATTTTAAAATGCACAGATACCGTGTGGTGCCAAAGACTGTAGTCACATTCTTGTCAAGAAATTATCGAATAGTTTATTGCTTAGATATCAGCCCGTCCGTTGCTGCTGTCGTACGTCTAACAAATAATAAATAACAGCTTAATTCGTTATTCTAAATGAAAAGTTAGAGTACAAATAACTTCATTTACAGGTAGTAGTTAGTTAAGAGTTATAATTTAACTTTTTGAAATTTTGCAGGATGTGCAAGCTGGCATAGTTATGTTTGATGGAATATTCCAGGCTTTGCAAAAAAGTATGAGTGGACTGATGAGTGAGGCAAGTCTATCATGTTCTCTGTTTTAACGCAATTTTGAATGTGCAATGATTGATTTTAATTATTTTATTTTTGCAGTTTCGAATTCCAGGAAGTCACGTTCAATTTCAGCCAAAAATTCACATAACAGTGATAGCCCATTCTCCATTTTTAGCTTCTGTTTCTGAACAGGTAACCTACGTATTGTAAAGGTAGTTATAGTCCACATACATACACATACGTCGACGTATTCTAATTAAATCTCTCTTTGTTTCCTCTTTGTTAGGTTTTAGTGCACGGAGTTCTCCTTAATCAGGAGACGTTCGGGGATATTATAAAAGTAGTCTTCAGTAGACTTAATTCCATTGAAAATCGAATTGCGGAAGTGACAGCCTCCGTTAGCGAAGCCATCGAAAAAGCCAGAGTAATAAAATATAATAAAATATAATAAAATATAATAAAATATTTGTATCTTGCTTATAGCTGTTAAAATAATATTAAATTAATCTTCTATTCTAGGATTTCTCAGATAGGATAATGGGCAAGTTATTCGATGAAGGTGATGAGTCTGCCGTGTCCACAAATGCCTCTTCCGTAGCTATGAGTCCTGACTTTGGCCTTGTGGACTTACTTCGTCAAGCCCTTATCGCCCTTCACCTCTTACCTGAAAATTCGACTGCTGGTAGTAGACTCTCAATCAAATAATTATTTAAATATATGAATATGAATATGTAATAATATCCCGAATATCCCCCTTTAGCTCTGATAATAGTGACTGACGGGGTGATCAGTGTGCCGGACGGCGGCTACTTGGATATGATTCTGTCCCAATTAAGATACAACACTGTGTCGTGTTCATTTATTCAACTCTCTAGTCCATTTCATCCTCATTTGTGCCACGGAGTCCTTCCGTATGCCGATCTGATGAGATTCATTTCCTCGGCAACTTTTGGAGCTTTTTTTACTTCTGTACCAGAGATTGTGAGAATCATTTTATAAAATATATTTCTAACCTAAAAGCAAGTATTTAAGACAATTAATGTTTGTTTTGTTATGAAGAAAGACAATCACCCTAAGGAAATGAATATTTACCACCAAGCATTTTTAGCTTGGAATTTTCAAAAGCCTCTGGAGACTATGAAAATACATCCGCTGATGCCTGTGCCCGGGAGTGTGAAACCCGGAGAGTGGTCTGTCAGGTCAGTTGCCTCTCTACATCTATCTTTCTCCACAGTTAATTCAGTTAATATTTTCAAATAAAAAACATTTTTCTTTTTTGGGTTTTAGGAATCAATGTTTCTTCAGTGTTCGTGATATGCCAATTGTGAAGAAGCAGCAGTACGAAACGACGTTGAATGTGGACTACATGAAAGTTTTGTCTTGTCGATTGAGAGAAGGTTTTACGATTAAGGTGCTTCACCGTGAAAGGGCTACTTGGAATGTGACATTATACACCGCGAGACATTGAGAAAACAAGCAAAAACAAACAATGAGATTTCACTTTTTAATTAGGTTAGATTAGTTAAATACGAAAACGACTAATTCTCTGAAAATACAAGTTGGCGGTGTCGCGGTGTATAACGTCACATCCCCTCTCTTTATCTAAATCCACATTCTGACATTCTGGATAATGTAATTGCAAAATGTATTTGTATAAACATTTGTGTTTGTAGGAAGTGATTGTGTGTCCGGACAACAAATTGGAAATCAAACTGATCCTCCCCTGGAAATTTCTGATTCAGTTGGAGTACATTCTGATCACACCGTGGCCTGCACAGCCCAAAGTGAACTGCATCGTTTCCCTTGAAGGGCCTTACGACTTTCTGCACGACGTGACTTGTCTGGCCAAGAAGCCCTTCCACTCCTACTACAGACAGTTGATGGTCTCCCAGTTTTGGGCGTCGCAAAAGAATCTTTCCGAGTCGGACAAATTGCTTGTCCATTTTAATTCATTTTCTGCCAATCCCAACTTTTACAACATTCCAGACAGTTTGCGAAATGGCGTCCCTCTCTTCTACATTTCTTCAAACACCTCCGTACCCATCCTCCAGTCAAGGTACCTATCTATTTATTCTATTTTAGTAGAACTTAGTAGCTCTTATTTCTCTATTATAAGGATATAATTAATATAATTTATAACCCTTTTTTGTTTTACTACAGCGATTTTGCATATCCTCAATTTGAACAATTCTGGAGACCCGTATGCCTTTTGGATACTACAATCTGGCAAAAGTGGATGCACACTCATCGAATCGGAATTCTTCTGGAGCACGATCATCCTCTGCCAAAGTACATAATTCTATCCTTCTGGACTATACCCAATACCCGTTAATTACCATGCATTATGAACAGCAACAATGAATACTTATGAATAACAATGTAATTATTTTGCTATTATTTCAGGCATTTGCATTTACCTAATTCGTCAGGTCGTTTTCATGTGATACAGTGCAGACAAACTGTCATGGCATTGAACACTCTGCTCAAAGACTGGAGCTCCTTTGTTCTCGTTGAAAATCATTCATACATCAAATTAATGTTCAAGTAATACTTGTGCTATCTGCTATGTTAATAAACTGCCAACAATGGACTAAAAAGACTAAAAAGGCTAAAAAGTCTAAAAAGGCTATATTGCATTTTGTTTGTGAATTGTTTGTAGTGAGAACGAGAAGAGTCCTTTTTCATTTTACATCATCCGAGTGACATCGAAGCCCCCTTGCGTGGTTCTCCGCTTGGCCTTTTTAGTGGGCACCCCTGGCTACCTGCGTCACGAAGCCGTAACCGTCCTACGAGACAAAATCTCAAACCTCACATTTCCCCAGCGCCTGCGAGAACCCCCCAAATGGAGAGTTTTTAATCTTCAGTCCAGTGCCAACAGTTCCAAGACATTTAAACGCACCTGGTCAGACATGCACTGCTGCATCCTCCTCCATAAACCTGTAGAGAAAATTCTAATCAGGTAGCATTAATAAATTAATTAATCTACTCAAAGAAATATAATGTATAACAAAATAACAATTGACTTTCTTATGTCTAGATACGAGCGGGTGCCTCGTAACTTCTTCCTTGATCTCCTTCCGCAGCATCCATACAACAATTTGAAAAGTCCGAAGACTTCGAGCAGCAAGCAATCGACATTCGGCTTCCGACCCACCTGCCCCTCTCCTTGGGGTGGCACTAATGTCAAAATGGGACCAGAGATGTTCAACACTGTTGCTCGCTACTTGCATCACAAAAGGTGGATTTGGTGCCTGCAAAGTACACCCACCTCAACTATGAACATGGACGGAGCAGCTTTTGTTCTCTCAACAATTACCAAGTACCTTTTATTATTATTATTATTATTACTCTTCCAGTCCAGGTATTCCTAACTTCATATTATTTTAGGATGAGACTGCAAGAGGGGTTTCGATTTGCCTATTCTGCTGCTGGAACTGTTAACATGATTATGGAGCTGGATATGAAGGTATCCTTCCTTTCATTATCTTCTCGTTATTATTTGAAGTTCTCTTATACAATTTATAATGATATGGATAATGATTGTATGTATTATTCAGATAGGTAAGGAAGATGAGGAGAAGGAGGAGACGGAGCGGGTTGAGGACGACAAAACAAAGAATGGGGGTTACACTCCGTGTGTTCTCCAGTATGTAATTTTCCCCCCTACGGCATCCCTCAGCAGGTGCGTGCATCTCCCTCTCTTTGTACATTTGTACATACATGTACCTACATGTAGATGATGTATTTCTATTTTGTGGTGCCCAGTTCCGACGGGTTGGAGGAGGGTGACGGGGATTCTGTGGAGGAGAGTGACGATTTGTATTTGGTGACCGAGTGTTGGGTGGAGCCACAGAGTGGACGAGCCGTCAAAAATGGCTGCGAGAGCTCCTATTTGGACAATCTGGAATATCCAGCCATCCCTACCAAGGTACGTAAATACTTTCTGTTACACATTTTATCGCACTTCATGACACAATCGTTGTCATTAGTCATATATTCCTATACTTAATATGTATTATATGTACTTGACAATGCTACATACTTTCTGTACTTACAATTAGTAAACTAAGTTTAGTACAAAGTAATAAGCGGATAGAGATGTGAATGTGAAGGAATGATAATTATTGATAACAGTCGGTTGTGGTGCATGGAAATTGGAAATGAATGAAATAGCTTTATTGCAAATTAATTATCAGTAAGTGTTCTGAACTGAGCCCAGAATAATAATTAAAATAAATTACATTTAGTCCATATGTGTACATTCCACAATATTATTATATTGTGCTCTTCTTATCTATATTAAACATATATAATAATTATGTCCTTTCCTCGTCAACTACATAATTATCATCACTTTTATCATACTGAAATACTGGCTGAGTAGAGTTCTGTCAATGTGTGTTTTAGAATTTAGAATGATTAGTACGGATAAGTGAGAAATTATATATAATTGTATATTATCAATTCAATTCAAGGTTGTACTGTCAAATTTGTTCAACATAAGCTGGTCAAGCTGAAAGCTGATTTCCAACGAAGAATAATTTTATTGAATAGTTTAACTGCTGTATTTCCATGTATCCGCTGTCCTTAGCCTTTCTATGTAGATCAAAAGAGCAGGGCGCAGACTAGGGTTTCAGTCAGGTGCTACATTGCCAAGTTAAGATAAAAATTACTCCAGAATGTGGCATTAGCATTTATTTTAGTTCACTGCACTGTAATTGTGAGGGGAGACTTTACCTGGCATTGCCACGCTAATGCCAGGAGGATTCCATCTTCTGTATGCTTTCATCACACAGACTCCTCCTTCCTAAACCTGAATATTTTGGGCAAAAAGTGTTGAATCATTAAAGGTTTCTTAAAATAAAATAAAATAAAAAATGGGGAGACATTAATTTCGGAGTGGGGGTTCCCCAATAAAATTATCGCTCCTCTCCTCAGTCTCCTCTGGGTATTTGGGGTTTCACCTATTTCTTATTGGCTGATGCGTGGGTGGGAAAAAGTAAAGTAAAAGTGAGGGAGTCGCGCAACACTGCTTGCTTATTTCCCGTACTACTGAACTGACTACTAAATAGTACTAGCACTGAGCCAGGTCACAAGTCACAGGTAGCTTTAATTTCAGGAACATTACTAATGGAATTTTCAACTAGATGCAGTTATTAAGTAGTGCAGTGCCAGGGTTTTTCACAAGCAAGGGATATTGGCTGATCAATTGCCATATAATTAGTGTTGTAGCCTAAGCAGGGCACTATTGACATGTTTAAATGTTTTTTAATGTTTTTTAATGTACAATGAACATTTATGTTGTAATATGAGTTTCCTCAAGGTAGATACAGGATACAGATAGTTCCTCCAATTATACTTTCATTTCTAGTCATTTCGCATAATATATATTTTTTAATTACACGAACACAGGGGCATGTATGTTGACACCATGTTGGCACTTTTCTGAGAAATGGATTCAACTTTACACCCAATTCGACATTTGACATTGAAGAATATTGGCAGATTGGCAGATTGGCTCAGTCTGCTTAATTTAAAATTGGGATATTTATGTTTCTCTTTTATTGATAAGGTTATTTAAATATTTACTGTTGTAAGTTCGTTTAGGGATACCTCCATATTTAGTATTTAGTATTTCGGTATAATATAATACAATATGTGTAATTCAACGTAGAATTTAAAAATATTTCTATTTGCAAATGTCACAGAGTGGACTGAACTGAATACGGCTTTGCACACTTATCATACTTGGTTATTAAGTTATGTACTCCACGAGGGCAGTACATACTATTATTACTATTAGTATCATACTTATCATTATTTTATTCTGGCAGAGTAATGCTATTAAATTAGAGACTGTAACTGTAGACTGTAGTATAGTGTAGACTGTAGACATACATCTTAATGATCTAAATGATCTTATACATGTGGTAATTCTGTCACTGTCACTAACATTCATTTTTCGTACTTGTAGTATTGTCATTGTGTGTGCGTGTGTCATATTGACCCGAATGTATAACTATATGTTTTTACGCCTTTTGTGTTGTTGCATTTCTTCCTATATCTTTTGCATTGTTGAGTTGACAATGAGTGAAGGACTACTAATAAATGTCTGGTCACTAATAGGTAATTTTTACTAACATTTTAACCCTACGCTTACCAAGGTGGTACAAATGTACAAAGTGTAGACCAACGCATTTTTAAGAGATTGTAGCCATCATAAAGCGTTGACCTTCCCGCTAGCTGGGTTTTAGAAATCAGGCTAGATTTCCTCCGAAAAAGGTCAAATAATTTTAGACTTTAGACTAATTAATTTTTTTTGAAACAATAGGCTAATTATATCCACTAGTTTTGCATATTTAATATTTTATTTCAGGCAGATACAATTCACAAACCTTGCACTAATACCAAGCGTACCAGTCTGAGTCTGACAGTAATCTCATTTTGGTCACATTTTGACGTGTTGTGTCACCCGACGCAATTTAGACAAGTTTAAATATTTTAAACATAACATAGGGAACAAATTACCAAGTGATTCGAATTATGATGAATTAGTATGTATTGAGTATTGTATAGCTACAAAAGGGTACAGGAGGGAAAGTACTAAATGAAATATCGTTTGTCGTTACAGTGGTTACAGAGATATAAAGTACAATTGATGAATGGGAAAGTTCTTTGTGCAAAAATACAGGAAAACAAATCTTCAAGGAAAGCGTATTTTTCAGTTTCTGATTAAATGTGAGAATATGTAACATAATGCAAGTGAGTAGTGAGGTATAATTGTAAAGCTGTTAAAATGTTGAATTACTAACCTAATAACCCTAATGATAGTGTAGATGATCATAATTAGTAGAAGTCGAGGCTGATGATACATTTGTAACATTAAAAATAGATAAAGTTACTAGTTAGAAGCCCACTTCGGGTTATTAGTTAGTTATAAAGTATGAAAGAAAGATATGAGGGATATGCGGGTGATATCGTTGTATTTGTAAAGTACTGTTAGAGGATGTTGTCTCTATAACAGTCGCCAAAGTGTCGGTGACCTCAACTGGACGAATTTGTGATAACCAAATATTAGATAGGAATGGAATCAGTCTGAACAAATTGACAATCGCCGCGTACGGATACTTATTAGGTACACGTACTTCAATAATCTCAAAATAAGTGGACTACATGGCATAAATAATGGCCAATAGAATTGGGAGAATTGGATCGATTTCTCTTATCTCGTCCCAGCACAACCAGCACAGCCAAACCAAACAAGCCAAACAAACTGAACAAGCCAAACAAACCAAACAAACACAAAAAACAGAAAAAAACGCTTAGGAATGGAAAACTTTGTTTTCACGCAAAATCCCTCTCTACCCGTTCACTATTTCGACTATTTCGACTATTTCGACTATTTACTCTTCTCTTCTCTTGACACCTAATATTTATATTATTCATAATCTGCCATGTCTACGTGTTCCGTTACACTGGCCTCATACTCGTACATACCGTAAATACCCATTTAAGAGCCGGTTTCTAACAAAACCAAAGTACTCTAAACATTTTACGATGTACACCTGTAATCATTTACTAGTATTTAATTTGACTTTGTGCTTTCATTTAAAACTAAAACTAGTAATAAACCATTTCAAAAGGGAAGTTACCAGAGTCTGAGCCAAGTATTGTCAGGTGCGTTGATGAAATTGTTTAAATTAGAGCCTTTTAGTACTGAATTCTCACAATATCTTGCATTTCCCTGTATTCTTCATGTATGCGGTAAATTGAGATTCATATTTGGATTCTTTGTGTCAACAGCTTTCCAATGATACCCCACCTGCCATATGTTTCTATTTAAAAAATAAGTGGGCGTGGCCAAAACTCCATTTGCCTCAAAAACTAACCTTGTTCATTTATTATATTACCCATCTATCAACTTCTGATAATACAATTCAAAAACGTTGACCCGTTCGAAAGTTGCAGTATCCGAGGACAGACGGATAGACAGACAGACAGCCAGGTCATTCGCATAAAGTGGTTTCTCAACCACTTAATAATATGCTTTTATTCAACGCCTCAATTTACGGAGTCATTATGTTGAACATATTTGGTCATAGCAATACAGGATCATTATAACATATTAACAATATTAAGTATATCACACAAATAAGTATAGTTAATTATGGTACTTGTAATACGGACAGACACTATCATCAAATATTTAGCACACAAATAAGGCATGATGGATAATGAAAGTGTTATTTTCTAATATTTCGGTTACCAACGGAGTGCGAGACTCCGGTTTAGCACTCAATCAACTTTTTCTTTGATTAAAGTACAATCTGAATCTGGTTACGTGATTACCAAACGAAAAACGATGTGTCCTGTTCCAAAAATGCTAGCCATTCTAAAATAAAATATCAAAATGCTGTTTGTCTTTATTTGTTAAACTTTTCGATTGATCCTTATTAAAAATTATTAAAAATTATTATTAATATTTTATTAATGGTCAGTATTACGCATAGTTTGTTGCTGATATCGATGTTTTTGGACCGATATCGGTCCAAAAACAGTAAATAATTAAAAAAAAACCAGCTTCTGTAACTCTATCTTTGTAAACCCACACTGCACTGCTGGGTGGAGATGAGTTCTCTTTTGCTGTCCACTTGCACTCATACGCAAGCCTTTATTACAAGACGAAAGACAAATTCAGGTTCAACTCCTTTTCTATGTTATGCTTAAGGTATGCTCAAGTGATAGCATTGGCATTGCATTAAGTGATCTAATGAGTGAGAGACAGACTTATCCTTAGAAAGTCAAGATATTCGGAAGAAAAATCACGCCGGACTGAAAATCACATAAACTGAAAATCCACTCGGACTGAACATTCCTTTTTTTTATTTTTTTATTTTTTATTTTTAATAGGTTAGGTTAGTCTGCTATGCGAGGCAACGTGGCAGCGGGACACGGGATGTTCCGTCCAAGGTGATTTTCAGCCTATGTGATCTTCAGTCCGGTGTGCAGTTCCTTGGGAATGGAAAAGATATTTATATTATGCATTTACATATTTCTTTACAGTGCGATTGGGGTTTTACTTTAGTCTCTAATGTGGTGTCGGTGTCACTCACCTGTCACCTGTAGTCTTAAGTCTTGTCACTCACCTCGAACGATTCATTCATTCGTATCATCTCCTGCAAGGAAGTCACAATTATCTACAATTATCTACAATTATCTACAATTATCTACAATTATCTACAATTATCTACAATTATCTACAATTACTTCCACATTTCCTAAATTTTTGTTGTAAAAGTTGTATTGTGGGAGAAGATGCAAGGAAATGCATGGGAGAGGAACAAGCAGTTCCTTACAAACTTCCTGGCTGTCTTTATTAGCTAAATGACTCATTAGACTCACTATTGTCTGCTTTAGTATATAATTGTGTACAGAGTTACAGAGTACAAAGAATAGTCATTCTATGAAAGACAAATTCTATGAATATTCTATTTACTATTCATAATTATATTCAGCTTTACTTTACAGCTAAAATCGAATCTAGAACAGCAAATTAATGGTGATGGCATAAATAGGTGACAAGGTGACATAACTACTATTGCTTACGTACTTACGCAATACGCACTAGTCGCAAATTATAATTATAGTGAACGGGGACTGGGAACTTTATCTGAGTCTGCATGATTATCAATTACCATAGTTAGTGTAACGAATATAGTCAATTAAGTTAATATATTACAAATAATACAAAATACGATGCAGAAGATTGAAGAACCTCTTTAAATACTTTACCTTTTCATTCATTTTATTTTATTTATTTACCGCCAATTTGTCAGTTATGTTCTTCTTGAAAAGGGAAACTCACTAACTGCAACAGATTGTCATTACAGATGTATCTATTTAAATACTTACAAATCGGTACAAATGTCCGTAACAAGTATTTCTGTCTAGTTCTAGTACAGGCTACTCAAAGTCAAAGTGTAGCAAATGATTAATGAAATTTAAATCCACGCGAAATATTCTGATTATAATTATGATATGTCAACTTGGAAGGCATCTCTATTCGAAGAGAATTCGCACACTTCTCTACAATTAATAGCATTATTTTACCACTTGGTCGTAGAAACCATTTTCAGAGGAAGAGGAATCTTTTCAGACAATCAATCCAAAAATGACCCTAAATTGCAGAGGATATGATATAATCTGTGTACAGTTCCTAAGCATATACTTTGTGTGCACAGCAAATCTTATCTTTTTAATGTTTATTGTTACCGTGATAAATAAATGCTTTTTTCGTTGGTTCTTCCGTTGAGTTGCTCTACTTTCGTCACTAAACGCTATTTCAGCTTTGTCTCTGATCTCTGACTGCAGCATGAGGGAAGAATGGTGAATGATGTTAACTATTGGCTATGTTACCCCCTGCATTATGTCGTAGGCACAGGGATCCACAGGGGCATTTCTTATTTTTCAGAAAGGCTCAAGGCTATTATTATTGGTATGTATTGTTGACGTATTTAATAGATAATTTGTGGTGTTTTCAATGGTGTGGGACAAGTTAGCTTTATTTATTGAACAAGGTAAGGTATTTAAAATGTGACTGCATTTGTAACTATTTATTAACTCAAATAATCAAAACACTGTATGCACTTTAGAAGAATTAAACATTCTCCATCAAAGTAGTCTAGTCTAATTACAAATTGATAACTTTAATCGTTTTCCTGCAAAAATTGAAAGAAATACAAGTCGTTGTCGTTAATCCTATTATACAATACATAATCGCAGCATCCTTCACTTTCCAAATACCATGGTATACCATGTGAAAGTGGCAAAGCACACAGGAAGCATACATGAATATATTCTGAATACCCATATTATTAGTTAGTTCACAGTTAGTTCAGCTAACACTAATATACATATACAAATATAACACAATAGCACGAATACAGAATAACAAAAATATATTTAATACTATTACTGATTTACGATTACATAATCCTAGGCACTCATTATTATATACATGATCCTGCGTATGGCTGACAAAAGTTAAGGTTGCTAATCCCTTAGTTTGCGAATGAGTGTATAATATAAATAATATTTAAGAATATTCATTACTTATTATAATTAAGCTTCCCACTTGTGGGTCCAGGAACAATCAAGGAA
>JAQFYC010002193.1:0-27519 GCA_034694165.1 Tomocerus mixtus
GTCCAATCCAATCCAAAACGAACAGATGGATTTTTAATGAATGGAGAAACTATAGACTTTTGCTTGCTTAGCTTTTAATCATCCCGTTTTTTCATTTACTTCAATACACACTTCAACTAAAATCACTCGACTACATCAACGGATATGAAGTTAGGGCAGGTTATGCGATCCTAACAATTTTATTGTATTCATGCATGTATAGAACAATAATGCCTTGCATACTTATCTATCACTACAGTAAACTACTAACCAAGCCTGCACAACGGAGTAGAAATGCTTTGTTTTATTATGAGGGTTCCTTCCCTAAGTATTTACAGTACAAATGTACAATATTGACTATTACATCAGTATAGCGCATGGTTAAAGTTATATAGTCATTTAATCTAGAAGTATCTTTACATATGCATTCATAAAAGAAATTAGATCAACAAAAAATATTAGAACCTACAACCTACCTCAACTTCAAATGCAAACGGGCACTTTACTGCAAATAGGTTTATTAATTTATGTTCCTTTGTTTTGTTTCGTTTAATAGCTAGTCTAGTTCATTATTATACACTTCCATTAAATTGTAAATGAGTATTCATATAGATCGGTAGGATATTCTAAGTTCTCCTTTGCTGACATGTTGAGCATACGAATCAGAAATTGAGATAGATGAACTGGAAGGGTTAAAAAAAGAAGGTTGGTGTTGGTATTGGTACTGCAGGTTTAGATTATAATATACAAAATAAAACCGGATCCTTGTATGTATTGCATCTTCATGCTCCATTTTTTCCAGATCAATCCAGATGAATAGAATAAAGGAATCACACCTCGCCATTTATACAATGTAAATGAAATGAACCCACCACTACGTAGAAATACAAATAGTATACGATTGTTGTACATTCTAAATATGCGAGTAAGCTACGAAATCAATTGAAATGATTGTCGTTAGCTTAAGACTAAAGAAAATTCTAAACTTGGGCATGAGCATCAAATCAAGCATGAGCTGATCGACAAAAACACTAGCATGGCCATGGCAGAGCTTTTGTCACATAAATTCCCACAATACAATACAAAGAGAAGAATAGAGATTAGACCCAAGCCAGGAAAGTTGGCTTGGCTTGGATTTTGGATTGACCTGAGCAGACCAGACCATCATAGGAAAGAGCCAGACAGGCGAACAGTGTTCAGATCAGAAACAGCCCTCATCAATTATACAACTATTGATTTCCATCATTCATTCACTCACTCGCATTTCAATGAGATGATCAAAGTTTTTCACCTGGTTCCAATTTCAATCTCTACATGTCTCTATATAAAGATAATAGTTATTGTACATATATAAGAGCTGAAGTTGAAATAGACGCAATACAAATACCTACATGCAAGACATAGACAATACACGATACGATTAGTAAGTAGTAAGTACCTTGCCTCCTAGTAATGCTCTGCTGTCTACTCTACTCTTACATTTAATATTACTTTTCTTTGCTTTACATTAGCATTACAGTCACAGTCATATTTTATTACGTAGCTTAGCTAACTAAATCTTGTTCTTTGACTACACACTACATATATACTTGAGTGTAAAGTGTAAACTGCATTTGTACATGTAATGATTTCAAATGCTCCGTTCTGTTGCTTGGCTACTCTCATCTTTTCCACTTCGCTTTATTTTATCAAAGGGCGTAGCCAATCTTGCCTTGCGCTTATATTTATTCAGAACGCTTTCTTTCTGAATTACTTACTTTACCATCAGTAGGTTAGGTTTATTGTACATTCTATATTATTATAATATATTGAGATACTTCTCAACTACAAATTATATATAAGATAAGTATATATAATCTATAGTACTTTAAAGTTTAAGCATTTAAATGCTTATACTTGTTTTTACCTATGCCATAATATTTTTCTCAATGCATTTATTTTATATTTCTTTCTATTGATTTAAATCGATTGCAGTTGCGTTTACAAAGGAAAAACAGAAGCAGTGCAGTTGAAGAGTATAGTTACAGACACAGTAACCGTCAATTCAATTGCCTATTGCAAACGTACCTTCAATGCAATATACAAATATGCTCAATGCGTATATCAAATGCATTTATATTCTCCATTGCCTATGTAAAAAATGCCACTGTATGCATTTACATGTGCATCATAACTGCATATAGGTACTAGCGTTACATAACATGTACACGCTATACAAAAACGAAAGGAATGAAAGGAATATATGTTTGCAATGCACACTGCAATGTATATAAATCTTGTGATCGCACATCTGTATGCGTATAGAAAGTGAAGTGAAGAGTGCATTGCGTGTAAGGTATGTGTTTCAAGTTTCTGGGTACATATATGAGCATATAAAAAATCGCATTATGTTTGTAAATGTAGATACATAGTATAGATATAGATAGCATTATGTTACGTGTATAGACCAGGTCACCAGACATCATTCACTTATCTTTACTACCACAACTACGACCACTAGGCCGCACTTATGGGCTAAGTACATGTAATACAGTACAGATATAGCCACTACTGAACTGGGAAGACTGTGATGTGACTCCACTTGGTTTGGTTTGCATTCCCTACACTCTATACTCCATACTCTATACACTAGCAACAACCGAACCGATTGAGCTTACTCTGTTTCAGTGCACTAACTTTTCAATTCCGGAAGTTTTTCTACTATATCACATCACATGCTACACACTACATAACATACTATAGTAAAACAAAATTTGCCACACCATATAAGTAGAGCCAATGCATTGAAGAGCACATAGACTACTAGACATAAACTTTAAGTTAAAAGGCAAGCCAAGCCTAGCCAGCAACCTTCTGACATGACAGGTACACACACAACACAACACGGTCATATCTCTATATTTACGTACATGCGTTACTTTATGTACAGAAGAGACCCACAACTTAGATATCCTATATAGGCATACATGTACATAAATACCAACAAAATAAATACAGAGGTTCCTATAAGGTATCGTAAGCTGTATGCAATATCGTTTAGTATGCAATACAATCCACCTATACTACAAGCTGTTATCCTATGCTATAGTACAATGCACCTACCTGAGCTGAGATATTATTATCCTTCAATAAATATGTCTATAGAAAACACTTACCTGAGTGTGGATTGAATATTCGTATATAAATAAATATAAAGCACCCATATCTTTGTATGTATGAACGAACACGATCAATTCTATTGTGTAAGAAGTATTACATTACATTAGATGATGCAATTGACTGAATTGACTGACTGACTACATTCTATTGGATCACAATATATATTTTTATTTTGTTGCAATCTGTTTTGGGCTCTCGCTCACCAAGCCAGGCCAACATAGCATCCTGGTAATAATAACAATAACAAATATAATATCAATCAAACGAGTAACCTAATACGGATAGTTTTTAATCGCTTCAAAAGGTTGGTCTTTCTGTTTTTCTCCTTTATTCATCACGGCTTACTATTAGTACACTCCTTTTACAATGTTACGCTCAGGAAAAAATTAAAAACCTCATTTTTGTATTCAATATTCAATTCTTTTTAAATAATCAATGCTATGTGATACACTGTATATGTTTTTGTGCTTATACTGAGTGTTTCAATCATTATATGATAGGAAAGGTGTTCGCATAACATTAACACAAACAAAAGGTTATTCCTCACTCACTTTCTGATTCATAATTAATTCATTCAAATCTTTACTGTTTTGTGTACCGATAAGCAAGCTGCTTTTCGTGCACCATAAAAAATGTCCCCAATTGTATAAATTGTACGAACAGCAGTTTCGGGCTCGTAAGTGGCCAGACATGAGTACACGGTTAGTATCAGCTAATAAAAGATAGGCAAAATGTTGGTCAATCCAAAGGAAACGAAAGGAAACCACACAGAGGAGTAGAACTAAAAGCTCAGCTCAATTTAATTTGTCTTATCCTAATAGTCTCGTCTGGACAAGTTAAATGGGAAGAAATAAAGATAGCTTTCTACTGATTTCTTTGCCTTTTCATCGTATCATCTATGGCCTGAGCTGGCTTCTGTTGACTTTAGTGTCTGGTCTCATTCTCAGGATGGGTATACAGTTTCAATTGCTTATACTGTACTGTACTATGTATAAAAGAAGGGCAAGGAAAAGAGAGAGGGGAGAAAGAAAGAAGAAACTGTTGCACGACTCCAAGGCTTTGTTTCTTCTAACCACGAGCGAGGTTCTCCTTAATTGTTTTTATCTCGTCTAATTTCATCGGACGTAAAGAGGCACTAATCGCTTAAGGAGCTTACACGCCGATTTGTTCTATCGTCATCAGACTCACACGGAACACTACAGACCAGGGGATGCTTGCCATCTATTTACGTGTATAAAATGGAGCTATCCACTACTAGCAGTAGATATCTCTCCGAGAAAGAGAACATATTTAACCAAGCATCTCACGTCCTTTCTCAAACGCTTCTGCTAACCAGCCAAACCACTATCTCTCCGGCAGATACTCTCAATCAGGCATACTAACACTTAGTTCACTAAAGAAGATGTTGAGATTCTATGCCAAAAACTCTCATTAGTACATAGTAAGTTACAATTCCTAATCGTGGCATGGAATCGCAATCCAAACAAAGCAAAATTAAAACACATACATATTTTCCCCTTTCTAGATGGAAAATTGGGGTAATGTAATAATTTCCCGTTAGAAAATTAAGCTGTTAAGCTTTATTTTTCGTGAATCATCTGTAGGTTCTTTACATTATATGATAATGAATAATACTCAAATAATTGCTAACTGGCGAATCAATAATATATGTACAGAGAGCAAAAGGAGTTATTATGAAAATTGATATGTACTTTACCGTATTGTAGTATAGATAGTAAATGGACAAAATATTGGTACGTACCTGTAACACAGAAAAAAAATCACATTATTAGTTACATAAGTTTACTACTGTAGGATTTCACAATGAAAGTAATGTTTTCGAACTGAATTTAGCTTTACATGCCATATTAAGAAAATCCTTAGCCTAAATGTAGCATTAAAAGTTCTTTATTGCGCATTTACTACCGTGTAGCCAATCTTTATGCAATCCACCATAAAATACTGTTTTAGGTCATCTTAATAGGTGATCATAGATTATAAAATGTTTGAGTTCATCATTAATTGTGCTAAAGATGTTCAATCAGTAAAACTACATTGCAAAAACTTGAAATGTCTAAGTGGTGACTCATCATAAATGTCCGCATAATTAATTTGCAATACTAAATTAATATATTTAAATATAGTAAATTGTAGGTTTCATGGTTTCATGTTTCAAGCGAATAGAAAAAAATTATAATTCATAAACAAAAATGTTATGAAAGGTACAATTATGTAAAAAATATTGCTTGATGCTAGTAAAGGAATAAAGTTATTAAGTTGATTAGACTGATTGTTAGTATATACAGGGAAGGTCTCTATAGATTTTTATGATTGAATAGTAAATAGAAGTGGTAGAAGCTACTTAATAAAAATAAATGTTTGCTGAAGCCAATTTATAGTAGGTTGTATGTGTAGGTAATATAATAAGCAAATAAATATGGGAAGGTCCCATCCTCATCTCACGGATTTATTATTGTTCTCTTCTCGTCATTGAGTTTATGAGTGTATGAGTCATAATGTGAGATTTAGATTTAGTAAACTGAACGAGAGGACAGGAAGACTGCATGGCGAACAGCAAATCTACTACAAGTTCTATTTTATTTACCATTCACTGCATATTACTCTCATACTCACTGCTGAGTTTATTTGTTGTAGTAGTAAATTCATTCAAGAGTCTTTTCTCCTCCTCATCCTGGCCTGCCATGTCTACCCGAAGAGCCATAGCATACCATACCACGCCAGTCAGAGTCAGAGTCAGCCAACTCACTCACACTTAAAAAGATCAACGAAAAAGAAGGAATAGTTAAGTAAGTATAGTAAAATAGCCAGGATACATATTATTATGGCAGTAATAACAAGATAACTTGTATATGACTATAGCTGAGCATAGTGTATTGTAGGTAAATAAATAGTAGAAAAGTGGAAGACGACGGCTACGGGAAAGGCCATTCTCATTCTCATAAGTAGAGAAGAATTCAGAGTGAACTGCACTGAAGTGAATGAATGGATCGTTGAATCGAGTGAGAGTTTGAGAATAGAAAACAGAACAGCACAGGGACTAAGAAGACGAGAGCCAAGCGGAGACTAAAAATGATTTTTCCAGAAAAAAGACATTTTCATAACCAAATCCCTTTATATTACAAGCTGATGGGATGCTACGCATTTTTTGCAGTCACAGTTACTATATACACTTACTTTTAAACATTCTTTACTTTTCTATTCTGCTAAGACCTGTATAACTATATGTAACTATGCATCCGAGAGGAAAAGAGATTTAGTTTTTGAAAAGGCAAGCCAAGCCAAGCCACTTATATATACATACATACGTATAACTTACATAGTTGTAATAGATACTGACACTGCACTACTGCATTTTTGAATTGGACTGTTTCCGAATCTAAGGAAGGAAGTAGATATTGTATAATACATACATAGAAGTATAACGTAATATTATCTAAGTTATATGAAGAAACAGAGAGAAGGCGAGGCGAGGACTAATATTATAAAGGGTGAGTTTACGTTGTTGTAGTTTTACTGTAAGAAGAGTGCCGACCTCCAGTTTTTATGGATTTTTTCTCCCTAGTCACTGTCACCGTCACCCAGAAGGTTTTCCCGGGAATTTATCCATATTCAACAGCCCCTGAGTAGTAGATCTCATTCCTCTTCTATTAATGATATGGGACCCATAAAACTCACTCCCTGTCATGGAATCTCCCTTGTCCACATCTCTGAGTCGGGCAAACATTAGACTCGACCCTTCCTCCTCTAACTATTCCAATGGGCTTCAATCCTTCCATTTCATTTCCCATTTATATAAACTTATACTTAACTTTACTTAACTCAAAACCCAAACTCTCGCACTCTCTCGCTTTACTCATTTCATATCATATCCAAATATCTCTACAAACAAGGGGCACTCTCCCATTTGCTTATAAAAGCTTCCTAATAATATATGTATTCCATTCCAATGACTCAAACTTTTTTGCCAAACTTTTTTCCGAGGAAACCAGTCGCTTACAATTACAATTAGCCCTATCTACCAATATTACGTATACCATCTGATGTGATGTCCCTTTCACTATCTAGATATAGACATACGGAACACATTTCCCCGAATTAACTTAACTCTACTTTATTCGCTATAGCTTTAACGTTAACGTTCCCTAATGCAATGCAATGACAAAATTAATGACTTCTATGTAATGGTACTCGCATCAAATATTATTAACTACACTTTTGACAACAATACGGTTACTGGTATTGTTAATAGTGAAAACTGGAATGAAATAATTGCAAATATACATATATACCGTACCTATATAGTATTACACTATGTATTGTATTGTAGGTATTATGTACTATTTACCCGTTCACAATTCTACAGGATAGATTGTATGGTAGTGTACTAATTTACCTTGCACATATTTAATGAACGTTACAACACCATAATATCTCCACACACAGAATATCTAGAATTGGATCTACACGAAATGCTAACAAAAGTCCAGCCGCTTTCCCATAAATCATGAAATAATAATTATCTCATTTTCACTGGCCAGAATAGAACTAATTTCCCAGAAATTACATACATTCACCAGGAAGGAACCACATGTTTTGCACACATCTATCTAACTAAGGCTCTAGAACGGCAAACATAAAATAAGCGAAATGGGAATGGAAAAGGTCAGGCTAGGCCAGACGAGGTATGTTACGTTTCGTACGATATGAATTGACGAGAAGAGCAGAACATGCAATGAAAAAACATAATAGAATATAAAGCAAGTCATTCTAGTTTATAGAGAACGTTCTTCTATCCACTCGACTCTTCTCTATTTAACCCATTCGCTAACATAACAGTAGCACTACACCACACCAGCACATAAGTAGGAGGAAAGGCAAAAAGCACTTGTTTCCATTCTTCCTTTTGCAAAGGTATTACTTACTTACTCAACACCAGAGTTACTGTTACTATCTATACTATAACGTTTACTTTATCTCTATGCATCTACCCGTCTTGGCCTGCATTGCTTTGGCTACTCTATTATTGTTTGCTACTACATTCAGACTTCATGTGTTGTGTTCTGTTGTGCAACAAACACAACAGCATAACAAAACACCATACCATAGGAGCTTCTGTGGCATGGCATAATAAATAAAACCTTAGTCTATTTGTACGTGAATCGGAATACTACACTATTGTACGCTACGTACAAATACAAATACACTTGCAACTTTTCCTAAGAAATGATATGATGGTGACCGTAAAAACTATTATACTTCACCATTCTCTCCTATATAGTGAATAAGTAGAGCTACAAACAAAACTAAACCAGACCAGACCAGGACCAGAACTCAAGTGAAACTCGCCAAAGTTATACTTTATTCTCAACAACTACAACTACAACTACCTCACATAAATAAATACTTACGAAGTACGAACACATACTTGTTGTGTTATTATACACATATGCTCTTTTCTTTTATCCTTCTCGCCCGGCCCTTCCATTTATATGTGAATAATTAATTTATAAAACTCTAGTCTCCTTTCTGCATCTTAGATGACATGGAAGAAGTGAAACAATAAAAATAAAAAAATTCACAACCGTCAGAAAATATATGTATGAATAATTTTGAAGATGAATAGAACTACAATAACAACTTGCTTTTCTTCCATTCTTATTTATGTTTACAGTGCTAAAAAGAAGTTCAGTAGCTATAACATGTCAGGTCAACCAGAATAAAGTTTTTCATAAGTTAACTACACTACAACAAATCTTCCCACCTTACATATGTACATTCTACATTACATACCTAACATTTACCTTCTTTCAGTCACTTACACTACTTTCTTATGCAATAAACGTGATCATACACTGAAAACTGAACTGGACCTATATAGACTGGGAGTTTTTTTATATCCTAAGATAAGTTAACCTTTTTATGTACAAGAACATCTACTGCTTCACATAATGTGATACTTTGATATTTTACTCTATGAGCAAAGTGGGTAACATTTTACATGGATTTTATGTAGAAAAATATTCACGCTATAAACAGCCTGGTACTAGCTCAAAATTATGCATATTTTAACATATTTACCTACACATAAAACTCCTTATGTGTAGATTTTTATCTGCAGTGCACTGTAAATAGCAATACATGTACCATATATGTAAACTATGGCTTCTATGGATTATAAAATAAAAAATGTGATGAGGAGAGAAATAGTATAATGTAAAGAGGAACAGAAATCCTAGAAAAGCAATAAGGCAAAAGCATCCAACCATGCCTAACTCGCAAACATTAGAGGAATTTAAAGAAGGAAAGTGTAATGGCTCCTTGGCACATTCAGCAATTACCCATTATTATCTGTATATTGTAATATAATGTAATGTAACGTAAGGGAAGGAGTTTAGTTTACTAATACAACATACCATGAATGTGATGTTGAATTAATGGCAAGTGATACTCTCGCCAAGCCATCCTCCTATAAATATAATGATCCTTCCTACCAATTTGTATTTGTTAGTAGCACTAGTCTAGTATGTAGGAGATTGCAGTGACTAATTCAAGTCATACTTATAAACACACCTTACTATTTTATGTATTTAGCTAAGGTACCTATAAAAGGTATTTAGTGCTTATTCTGTTCAATCTTCGTACTGTAGTGCTATTATAAAGCCTAATGCATTTATTAAAAGTGTAACTACTTAGCTTGGGAATAACAAGTATGAACTATGAAGTATTAAGTTTGTGTTGTGTTCTATATGGTAGTATGAATATTATTATGTGCTGCGCCGTGATGCGCTTTTCTAACTCATTCATAGACGTTCATTCATATTAGACACCTTGACTAAACCTAAGACTTCCAGCAGAGAGAGTAATTACCCATGAATCATCTGCACATCCGCCCCGTTTTCCATATTTCCATCCCTTTCCACAGCCAATGCATACATACAACACACTAATAATAATAAAAAACTGAAGCAAAACTACAGCAAGATTTGACTCGATTACATTATTATGTAGAAACTGCTCAAATTTAGAGCTCATCAAATCATAAATAGACAAAACACAATAAATGTATTCTATATACATACATTTTAGGTGTATATCTTTGAATACTGCATTATAGAAGTAACAACAATCATAAAAGAATGAAATTAGGATGAGCCAAAAGAATATCTAGTAAGTATATCACATCAGAGAATAGAATATATAATAGCCCAATGCATCTGTAGTCTACCTGTGAAATAAAATAATTCACTACTTAATGTAATAATAGTAGGTAGGTAGAATAGCAGAAGTTAAAGCTGAGTGAGCGTGCTTGGCTTGCCTATTTGAAACTTTGAAACATGACTAAAGGAGTAATGATTATTATACTTACTGTAGGAAAGCTATACGAGCTGTGCTCTGTCTACCTAAGCTATTCATCTATTCATTTCCATCAAGTTGATCTGCCTTGATCCCTTTCTTGTGTCTTTTTCTCTAAAAAAGAAACTCAGCGTCTAGAAGACAATCAACAAGACAAAGTAGAGTCGCACGTGATGTGAAAAGTATAATAGCCCAGAAATGATGTGGTGTTATGTTGGTGTTAGTTGTGAGATGGAATGGATATAAAGTGAACTCAGTACACTCAGTCAGTGCAAAAAGAAGTTCATTTCTTCTTTGATTCTACTTTACTACTTTGGGTGTCATACATACTGTAAGCACGTTAAAAATAAATGGTTGTGCTATATAGTCATTGTATCCTTAGAAAATGTATCTTGGCTTTGGTTGACTAACATATACCAGCAGTAATAGCACCTACACTGTACTATCACTGTATCTCTATCTGTAATTGAGAATATGTAAGGTAGAGTGTAAATTATCATATTATGGTATGCAATTGTAATGCATATGTGTGGTTTGGTTTAGTTCAAGGTGTAGAATATAAGATTCCGAGTGTGTTTTACAACTTGGGAGGCTTAAGCAGGCTCATAATATTCAAATGCAGTCTCTCAGCCTCCTCTGTGGCAATTTATCTGCTCCATAGCAAGCACCGACTACAAAACACATAAAAACTATATAAAAAGAGCTCATGTGTCTTTATGATAAGACGCGTCTCTTAAATTATTTAGAAAACCTCTTAAGGAGAATCTACTTAGATAATTATTATTCGGGGTCGTTTAGGGACGCTAATAACTCCTCCTTATTACCATTACCACATTTCCAGAACGTGTGTCTTCATTTAATTTACTGCTTAACTTAACCTAAGTGAGAAGCCTTCCTTTAGTAGTTAATATGCTTTCGTTAGCTTGTTAGTTAGTTACGTAGTAGTCCGTCCTTGCCTTGCTTGTATAGAGATATTAATTTTCTCAATCTATAGGTACATTGCAGACTAGACTAAATGACTCTCCCTACTATCTGTATAATAGTTACAGATAGAATAGTTCACTCGTGAAAAATGTATGTCCCTTCCCCTTGTTGAACAAGTTAAATCAAATCAATAATGATTATTTCCCTTCTTTTTCTATTACCTATTACCTACCAAAGAACTACTATCCTTAATACCATACTCTAACTACATAACACTAACACTAAAAAATATACAGCTCTAGCTCGCCAACTTAAAAATTCCAGGTACACAGTACACAAGACAGTTAAGCTGCACGCTTGAATTAAAAAACAACGAACACATTCGAACTGGCCATAAATTTCCAGCTAATTAAGTCTAATTGTTTCCCCTTAGTAAGCAATGCACAGGTATGTGTACAAAATAGTGTAGCCAGAGTAGCCACATAACAGAAAAGCCTTCACTTCATAAAATATGAAGGATACCTGGAAAACTAAGGTGAACTGAAATGAACACACGCATTGTGTTGTGTTCCTTTCCATTCCTAATATCACACAACACATACCATACCACATAGGATAGTTAGCTGTAATAATGAATGATATTATAAGCTAAAGTTTGTCTTGTCCCACTCTGCAGGTGAAATAAATAGTTGCCTTTCCTTACTGTTGTGTTCTTTCAAACAAAATATTTCTCAAAAGACTTTACGTGGCTATAGGAAAACAAAGTGGGCATTTTATCTCAGCGTACACTGAACAATAACACATACAAATACCTTCACTTCACATTATAAGGTTCTCATCTCAGATAACTAGTAAAATGCTTACTACATATATGTGATATGGTAGTTAATGTATGAGCATAATAATAATATTTTAGAGATGTGGTGAATATGAGAGTAGAGCATTATTAGTCTCTGGCTTGGTGTTGGTGTTTCTACGTAAATAAAATGGGAAGCGAGAGTAATGTCCATGTAAGTAGCACAGGGAGTCCTGGTCCTGGCCTGGCTTGTGTATCACTTACATACATACAGAGTTGCTATTTATTAGTTTGAGTTGAGTGGGGAAAGTAATCAGTGGATGCATAAACTACAATAATGATGAGATACGATGTGAACTTTGACTCTGATGGATTAAGGGAGGTGGAGGGCGAGGGTCTATTCTCTTCATTTCTCCTTCCTTCCTTGCTTTGCTAATAATGATAAAAGAAAACGGAGCAAAGCAAGAAAGCAGGAGCAAAGCAACTAACAATAAGTAGCTTTAAGCTTCACTTTAGTACTAGTCTGGACTTGGACTGGACTCTTCTATGTTATTTGTATTATCTGAGGTTATTATGGACAGACGGACCTTAATACAGTACACTAGAGATACACCAGACCAAAACCAGACAAACCAAAACCAAACCAGGATATCCTTACTTAAGTGCTAACTATAATAATAATAAAACGTACACCATCCATACCACACCACATCACACATAACTCCAACCCACAAATCTCTACACTACATACATTACATTCTACAATACACTATCCTAGTACAGATATTAGTGCAGTCTCAGTCAGTACATTCACTAAGCTATGTATACAATAATAAGTATTATGTAAGATAGTATACCTATAGTTTTGGCTTTCTTATGTGTAGTATGTACATATTTATAAATATGTAAGAAACAGTAAGTGGGAATAAGAATATGCTTTGCAGTGTTAAGTATAAAGAATAGATTTATAGAAAAGTCCAGAAGTATTGCATTGGTTTGTGTCCGGAATGGAAATAGTTACACTTACGTACATATGTACAGTACACTTACATTAGTACTTAGCTTCGTTAGTTATATACATTGACTGGACTGGATTTTCTGGACTAAATACAGAATGTATGTAAGATATGTATAGTATAAGTAGGAGAATGCATTAAAGGACTGCAGGTGTTGGAATGGCATCACCAACTCAGCATGGGTGACCAATCTTTCAACCTATTGTTAGAAACAGGTTTGTTTGCCATGACTCTAATGTGTCATCCCCATCGGACAGCCTTTTCTTCTGACCACTGACTGCACTGTGGCTCAAACCAAAGCAACTAACCATACCACTACAATGCACTTAAGTATATAAGCGGCTATCTATCTATCTATCTATACTTCATTCGTGTGTACAACTATGTGCAACTAATACGTACACACATGCAGTTTGTATAACACTGTACTTACACTTACACTTTTACTTTACACGTAAGAACTGCTCAAAACAGAACAGAACACAAAATAGCAGGTAATATAACACAACAGAACAACAAAACAGACAGAAAAGCTAAAGCCAAGCAATGTAAGTCGTTTTGTACTTCTATCCATTCCATTCCTTTGTAAATCCATGTGAAAACAAATGAGCTAAACTCTCCAGAAGTAAAACCGTGGGAAAGATACACTCATAAAGCATTAAGTGTGAATTTTCATTGCATTCAGCAATAGCAATACATCCGCGTCTATAGCTTAATGTAATATCTTTCTATTACTTACCTTAGCTTACCTAAGTTACATTACACAAGTAGATGGATATTATGATACTAAGTATTTACAACAACCTACAACCTACAACCTACTCATCCTATTTACAACTCCAATCTATCTATATCTCTTGTTATTCTAAGCTAATGCTAAGCAAAGCAAACTTAACTACTTATCTACAAAGAGCCGAAACACTATATACTTTATACAACACATATCTGCTTACCAAATCCATTCATTCACATACATATTAACTATTATCTCGATCATGTTAATACTAATACATACACACACATTTATTAAATACAAACGAAAGTGAGCAATTCTCTTCTTTTCTTATGTTTCATTTCATTTGAATTTTTTCCTTATACATTAAAAATGTACCTTATTATGTGTAGCTTGCAATTAAGTGCGTCATTGTGACTGGTTGATGGCATAGTATATGTAATTTAGTAAAATTCTTCAAATAATAGTAATAACAATATTACTTGACTACCTATAATATATGGTACTATGTGGGTAGATGTGTAATTGCATGTATGAAGTATAGTAAAGTTATTTATCTTTGAGTGTTATCTAGGAATTCAATAATTCATAATTCATTACCTCCTCACTTTACTCATATTTATGTAATACAATGAAGGAGAAGATTCCACAATGAAAAGGACCGTAATTTCCCATGTACATTTAATGTCCAAGTATTATTAAGCATCAACAGTAGATTCTCAAATGCTAATCTTCCTTGTCCATCTCAAGCATTTACAAAACAGGATGAGTTATATCTCTCACAGTCATTTAAACTCATCTTCTACTAGAATATCTATGTAATTTATAATGTGTGTAGCTATGTACGTATGTAAGTACAGAATAGTAATTAAATCCTTCACCGAAGCCTAACTATTCCAGTCCAGTCTAAGTCTAGTCCAGACAAAACCAAGGATGGCATTGTAATGGCAAGAGAAGCGAACCTTAGCTTACGATTAGCAATGCAGCGGAGCAAGACAAGCCAAGCCAAAGTCAAGCCACAGTATTAAACAAACTGGAAGAAAATTAGGAATTTCTTAAATTACAAGGGCAAAGGCAAATAGTTTTTACTCGTCTGTCTTTGTTAAGTGTAAGTAATATTTTTTACAATCTCTTACATGACGCTATTTTTCATCGGGGACTCTGTTTTGTGGTTTGGTTTGATTTTGATTTACTTAGGAACAAACAATTGCATTTTGCACCTTAAGATTATTCTACATTGTACTATGGTAGCATTAAGTATTCACTCAGCGCACTAAATCACTCATAAATCTCACGTGGGTCAGAAATAGTTTCAATTTACAATTTTCACACTAGTCTATTGTATTTGACTAGAAACTATAATAAAATTTGCATTTGGACACGCCATAAGCTAGCATGCACTATTATTTAAAAGGAACTCCGTGCCCAACATTTTTAAGCGTAAGGGTTATTAATGTTTTTCACTTACGATTAGAGAAAACAGATCGTAGTGCAATTCCAACAAAAGAATTAATGTGAATCATTCCACTAAATTCTCTACAACTTGACGTTTCTTGCTTTGCATTGCTTGCAATGCTCCATGATTGTGAGTTGTTTAATAGGGAAAGATATGTTACATTCAATTGCGTACTTACATACGTTCACATTAATTTTACACAAGATAAACTGACATAATATAACATAGTAGTAGTTTGTAGTAACAGGGTGGCCTGTTTTCGCCTTGCATTACATTGCATCCCATCGTATCACCATCACCACACTACAGATACAAACTCACAGTAGCTTCTCAACTCGAGAGCAGAGATAATAAAAATAATGGTTATGTGATCCATTACATGAGCAAAGCAAGAAAAGAAGTACAATAATAATAATTGTCTATGTAGATGAGACGTTCATTACGATAACAGATAGCACAACACATACATACCATCATAAGTATCTATCTAAACCTCACTTACATTACATTATACATTACACATTACATTTTACATAGTCATTCAGTCCCTATATGTAAAATAATCTTCGTACCTAGCTAAATGCTTAATAGGACCAGACCAGATCCCTCCACATAGTTTCTCTTGTCCAGAAATCCACTTGACTTTGACTCACTGACTCATCTCATACAAATACACACATATTGTAATATGGATGTACATATAAGTACATAACACATAATATATTCATTCAATAAAGGATTTATGCAAATATCTACACAGTATCTATCTACATATATTATATTACATGATATACTCCAATCTAAAATGATATGGAAAGAGATGGCAATTACGTGTATTTATGTAATAGCAATGCTAATGTAAATTCGCATCGCGAGTTTAGTTAACGTTAACGTGCATAGAGCAAGTTTGTTATGTAAAATGTAAAATGTAAGTAGATAGATTGGTTTAAGTGTAAATAAATGTAATGTGCTTGCTCACTCACCGAGTGAGTATCTGTAAAGAGAGTTGAGTTCACTCATCCGGCAGGTTACTGATTCTGATTTCACAGCTAAGTGTCAATGAAGAAGAATGGAGAGATTAGTACGTGTTAATGTTCTTGATAGTAGTATCTATCTATTTGATTTTCTTTTCAACTATATATATACTATACTATTACAATATAATTTGGCATGGTCATTCATTTCCTTTACTGTTTACGTTAGTAGAGTAAGTAAGTAACCTGAGCTGAGTTTAGCTGACTACTACTCGTACTACAGTATAAAGTTAAAGTGTGGATTGTTTTTAACTTGCTACATATCTGTATAAGTGTATTTTGTGTATTGCATTTAAGTAATAGGATTGCATTACATAAGCTATTACAATACACCCAAGGAGGAATTCATCCTCTTGTTTTGCCCTGCTGTCCTGTCGTGTCCTAAGCAAGAGTCCAAGCCCATTGATTGATTAAACACGTTTTCTCACTTGCTTTAAAGCTTGACTTGCCTTTGCTTTGCCTTGCCTTCTCTTAATGCAATGTGATGTTACACTATGATGATGATGTGTAGTGTGTTGTGTTGTGTTGGTATTTATGTACATACATATATTTATATAGTATGTAAAGAGTATAGAGATACGTAAGCATTAAAAAGTCTCGTCGAGTCAAGCCAAGTCAAGTCGAGTCAAGACAAGACACAGAGGATAATATGTAGCTATTAGCTCTTTTATGTGACTCTACTCAGCTCAAACTCTTTTTCTTGATAAATGATACAGGTAATTATTATTATTTATTATTCAAGCAGTGTGATGTTATGTTATGTTACGCTAGGAACATTCATTCTCTACTGGATTGGATTGGACTGTATTAGTTAGCTGTGAAGTGTAATGTATGTATAATAACTAATATATTGCTAATGTTATGTTAGTTAGATTAACTTTGCTTTGCTTAAGCTATTTAGTTTGCTTCTTTACTTGACTTGGCTTGGCTTGGCATGGTCTGGCCTGGCCTGGCCTTTGGTTTCATCTTCCAAACTGATCTCATCTCTTACCACTCGTCCTTTACATTGAAATCAAGTGCTTGCTTTTGACTTTGACTTTGCTTTTGTTTCTTTTGGCTATCACTACTGATGTGATGTGATATTATATTATGTTGTAGTAAGTAGTTACTATATTACTACTCGATGTCTTAGCATTTAGCCTTCGTTGTTTAGCTGATGATGATGATCATTCTCGCCAGTTCAGAAAGGTCATTAAACTTACGTTATGGCGCATCAGCATCATCATTTAATCTACGTTTTTTAACTCCAAGATGATTTCTTCAATTAGTTTTTTAAATGTCTTACTTACTTTGACTTTAGTTTAGTACACAACATAATGCATCTATATGTATAGACATTGCCAATTCTTTAGTCTGCAAATTCTTTATCATTTACTATACAAATACAAACAAACAATGAAACTTACGATTAGCTACCAAATATTGCTAGTGCTATTGCTTTACAAAATAAGTACTACAAAGTGTTTCTATATAATAATACAATGGGCAGCAACAAACAAATAGATTTCTCCGAACACAAATTGTTTTTCATGAATTTGCGGGTTTGTTAATAGCATAGTAGAGAATTAAGTAGCTTTTCTTTGGTTTCGTTTTGCTTTAGACTTTTAAAACTTAAAGGAAGATAACCGCTTTAGCATTATTATTTTACACATTGGCCATTTATTGTGGTAATGCCGAAAGAAATGTTGAAACATAGTTTAACATTTAATATAGAGATATTTTGTAGATACTTGTCTCATAGTTTATTACCTAAATAGCATGTGAAGGTAGAATTTCAAACAAATCTTAAATAACGCATGTTACTTCGTACTAATAACACTGTACCATCATATTGTACATAAGTACATAGATTGCAATCTGTAATGTAAGATAAGCAAACAAAGTTATGTCTTCATTATTGTATCTGATGTTTTTTATCGAAATGAAGCCAACTTAGTAAATCTCATTACAAATCTATTGGCTCCTTTGTAGGTAGGTTATAATAATATGTATATCTGTAGTATAGGAAGAGTGTACTGTACTGTGCTGTACTGTTGAATAAGTGAGATGAAAGCATATTGTATCTTAAACTGTTAGGAATCCGAGCGAGACCGGAATGCTGCGGCGTTTTTTTCCAATGTGTGTGAAAAGGTAATTTATGAAATTATATATTGCATGTCATTCATTCAAATCTATTTCGCTGGCAAGTTCACAAAGCAATATGGAAAATTTTGAATTTGCACGGTATACACTTATCGTTAATGCTAATTATTGAGTTGAACTGGCTAAAGGAAAGAATCAGGCTATCGTCTTCCGTGTGGTATGGTTTGAAGTTATGAAGTACTTAAATATGAAGTTTCAATTCACTATTCTTTCGCGAGTTTCATTATCTTCCTGTATAGTAAGTAATATTCTTCTGTGTACACTTAGTACAAATATTACAGATAAATACTTACTTGGTACGTAGGTATATCCTTAATAACATAATAACCTTACGAAACAACGAACTAAAGGAAACCACCCACTAACTAAGCAACAATGATACTATGTATGATATTATTATGATATAAGTAAACTACGCCGACCGGGCTATGAAAAACATTCCCAAGTTTTAAAAGCATTAACCTTGAAAATGACTTTATTTTTTATCTTAATTGCATCAATTTGAAACAATTAGCTCGTTAGCCTCGCCATCAGTTCCAATCTATTGCGGAATCCAGGATGATTAATAGTTGGGCAAGATTAGAGAAGGAGAGAGGCCAGGCCAAGCCAAAGCAAAGCAAGTCAGGCCAAGAAGGAATGAAGCGAATGAATCTCGTCTACTCAACTCACACAGTCTCCAATAAGAGCATTTAGCTCAGGAGTTCTAGTGGAATCTCAACAGAAACGAGTAGTCTTTGCGAAAAATAAAGCCCGGCGCAAGTCCGACCGTCTCCAAGTCCAACCTTTGTTCTTCATGCGCACTTTCACAGCTCACTCACATGCGAATCCAATTCAGCTATCATTTATCACCTATTTATTAGTGAATATGCATAATAATCATCACATAACATAATATCACCTTCCCTTCACATCACATCACATCAGACTTATGTGTGAGATATTTGCTAGAATGTTGTATGTAGAATGTGTCCATGCATATAATGAACCTTTCCAATTTTATGTAATTATTTATTGTTAAGCAGGTGAGTATTGAGCATGTATTACGTATGCTACAATACACTTTACTGACAGAATTCCTTTCCATTATATTCTAACAACGGTATTTCACATTGTATTCTGTGTTCTATTTTTCTTTTATACTTATAATATTCATAACGCTAAATACATTTTGCATTCTTATCCTATGCCTATTATATATGTATAGGTACTCGTTAATAATTCTTTTCTGTTGTGTGATGTGAGTGAGGTAAATGGTAAATGTAAATTGAATCTCATTATTATCAACTAACAATAAGCAAAGTCGAAGCAAACTAATAATAATAATAATAATGAAGTGTATTTCATTCCATTTATTTTCAAGGCATAATGGGAATAATGAGAAGGAAAGAGCTCGAACAATTTTTCGCGATTCATTATTAAACCCATAAATAATGGCAAGAAAAGAAATAATGAATTGAGTACTATTTTTCAATGTGGATTTGATAATAAGATGCCTTCGTAGTACGAGTACATACTAACTAATTCAGTGAGAGCTATTTATAATAATTTATTATAAGGGAATTGTGTAGATCTATCTAACTGATGCGATGGGATGTGAGTGAACATCCATTTCCTTTTTATTTCTTTAGTTTGCCTCCTTTATTCTATTCATCTGTACTGTGCACAACCCTATAGCACATATTATTTAAGTAGTATATGCTATATAGTACAGTTCAGTTTGAGTTTCAATTCGTTTAAGACTCCAAGTGAGATTTCCCCTTTTGTTTGGACACTGATTGAGCTTTAGAGCATTCAAAATTGAAATGAAATGGAAATAACTGAAGGAAGGGTCGTCGTCGCATTTATAAGATAACGTATACAAATAGCAATCCGTGTACCTACCTAAACACATAAGTATAATATTGTATAAACCAGTCATTTCACAAAACGTTTATAAGTAAGCTTTATTTAAGTCTACTGCTAAAAAGAAAAACCTTTTCTTATGTGTATACTAAATAATCTGTAGTAGACAAGGATGGGATATGATGATGCGATGCGATTTGATGTCATAGGGAAGTGAGTACTTATTTACAGATAAATTTTAAGAGATGAATTGAAGGAACGTCGGCGCGAAGGAATTTTCTATTTGTTACTTTGCATTGTGTGATGATTTGAAGTTGAAACTGTTATGTTGCAGAGAAATATGAGCATCTATGTGTTGCTTATATGCATGTACTGTGTATACAGCAACAAACACAAATACTTTTACATGCGTAGTAATCCTTATAGTTTTACACTTAGACTTATACTGAAGTTACATGTGTTAAACGTGCTACTTGACTTGCATATACTGATACACTAAAGATAAGTTAACCTTCATCTATTTTAGGTAGCAGAATGTAGCATTTAAGTAGTAGAGATTTCCAATTTCCCCCAACTCAGTCAGAATAAATGAAATGACATTACCTACCGTAAAATTTAGGTGTACCTAATGAAATGAATGAATATTACACATCACAGAATCAACTGCGACAGATTACATAACAGTATTGTAATGTAACACTGTTTCTGTTTAGACCGTTACAATGCACACATTACTTTTAGTACTGCACACTACTGCAATAGCGTAACACATTAATATTATTAAATTTATTTTTCAACAATAAAGTCAAATATAAAACAGGAACAAGAACAATGATTGTGTTCTGTGCTCCTTATTCTTATCATATCATAGGCTTCATAACTGTCGCTCGTTTCTCTAACATAGTCTCACATTATTACTATTATCATTTTTTACGTATTTAGCCTACTATGTGTTATTGTGCAATATTTTGCAAAGAACGATTGACAAACATTACTATTTCTCGCTGTCATTTATTGCATTACATTAGTTTAATTTGCTATCTACCAACAGCACCCTTTGTAAGAATTGTAGCTCTTTTTCTGTCTTTCTATTACCTAATAATGTGTATTATTATCTTCACATGCTTATAAAATTGGCAAAATGGGGATAAAAGTGGTAATTTGTACACATGTCGCAAAAATAGGTTAGACAGTCTACTTATTTTTATGTAATAGGTAAAAATAGCTACAAGAAGCTGCAATATTGGTGTATAGCGATTAGAATTTATAATTATGTGAAAATGTAGTAATTTGCCCAAGTAAATATTTATAATGACTACGTATCTAACGTTTCGATTATTGGTCGCAGGAATCTACAGTGTTATATTACACCAGTTTTATTTTTACAGGGAAATATAACTGGCTAACGGTGAGATACTATTTGGTCATTCATTATTCTTTTGATTTGTATTAGATGTTGGTTGGTTTCGTTCACTTAAAGCCTCAACTTTCAACAGAAATGAAAAGAATGGAAGAAAATGGGAATGAAATGAATGAATTATGGAATGAGAATGAATGACTAGTTTCGTTTGAGAAGAATAGCTACTAGAGAACGTACACTATCTGCTAAAGTAAGTGATGGCTTCCCTGTTTTGTTTGGTTAGTGCCTGTTCTGTAGGTTGTGAAATGTAATGAAATGTATTTGGAAGAGTGAGTGTTGTGTGTATGGATTTACTATCACTATCTATAGAGCCACAGCTACAGCAAACCAGTACAGTAAGCGAATTGTGTGAATCATTAGTGATTATGAACAATGTTTGAATTTCCTTCCTTCCGAATTCATCAATCATACAAACACGTCGAAGGCTATTCGGTTTTAAGGTTTACTCTTCTAGGTAACTATATGTATGCCGTATGCATTTATGTATGCTGCTGCTGCTTCTGCTCTATCACTATTATTGGTCTTGATCCGATAGTTCCTCTTTCTTAGCGTTTCGTTACATTATTACCACATAGTGTAATATTAGACAGTACAGTAGAAGCAAACCAATCCAGGGAGTAAAGTAAAGTAAAGTTTTTGCTTTTACTTTACCTATGTATGTACATCACGCATACATTGAAGCATTATATTTAGATATTAACACACACATACACATATTTGTAGATACATAACATTAAGTACACAAATTCAATATCGAATGGCCGAGAGAGAGGAGAGGAGCCACTATCTATATGTCCGGATGATACTTTACCATTAACGACCACCACTGTGCATGATGCATGCATGCATACGGTAAATGTTTGCTCAGAAGAATAATAGGCAAAAGTGAAAAGAGGGTCGCTCTCTGCGATCCTTCAGTTCAGTTCCCTTGCTTTACTCAAGTCACTCTTTCTTGTCTCTTGCCAAACTAAACCAAACTCGCCTTTTGTATCTGTATATCTCTACTGCTAACTTAAACGTAAGTATTATGTATGTGTAAAGCTCCGGCTCAAGTAAACATCCCCACCGAGCATAACCTATACTACTTACTTGTAAATGTATGTATGTGTCTATAATATAATATCAAACCACAGCCCACCAACACCAAAACTAAGGTATTCTCCAGTAATGTAATGTACACACATTTGTCTGGATGCTTGCTCCAGTTGAATATTGAATTGAATGTATGCAGGAACCATATCCATTAAATTAGTTGGATTTTGCAAGGGAAAATGTAGCAGGATTTTTTGCTGTACTATGTACTAACTACTCTTCCTAACATAATCTATCTAGGACTAGGAAAATAAATAGAATTATTCCGAGCTACCTCTTTATAAAGATTTTTAGTGCTAACTTATGTTATTTACGTGATTTTTATATAGCTCCCTAATTTTCTGCATGAAAATACGCATAGCTAGCATTAGGTAAGTGCATTTGTAAATTTTGATCTATATTCCTACATAGTATCTGTGCATGCGTTTTTTCTTTGTGCGATTGGCTTGGCTTCCTCAGATCTTTTGGTAGTGAATTCTGAATTCTAAACATTTTATAGGTACTTTATATTTGTAGTTACTGGTTGCCTTTTAAGGTAGAAGGAAAACAAGCAGTGCCTATCTTTACTTGTTATGTACTAGGAAAGTAATGGATCATCTATCTTTGTTAATCTATCACGTAGAGGTTGACGGAGGTTTCCTTCTTCCAACAAACATAAAATAGTAAAAGTAAGTAAAGAAGTCTTGGAAGCTTAATGAAATGAAATGAGAATGGAAGAAAAGACGACAGAGATTGTAAAAGAAGCCTAAAAGGGCGGAGTGTCATGAAATAAAAGGGACACAGTAATGTAGTGTAGGTATGTTACATAGGCATAGCTGAATATAATAATAAGTAACAATAGGGTTTGAGTAATACTTAAAGAAATGTAGCAAAGTTCCTTCACGTAAGTTAAGTCTAATCTTTGCTATTACTAATGTAATGCTAAGAAATCTTATGTAATAAATAAAACGTATGTAATAGCATTAAATATATATAATAACAACACAAACACGAGTAAAATAAGAGTAACATAAGACGAGGAGAGCAAACCATCATTTACGAGAATGTCAAAATTTGTGACAAAGATTTTAGGTCGGACCTCGTACCTTAAATACATTTGGTTTAGTAGGTGAGGAATCTTTGTCTCTGATTCTTTGTTGTTTCTCTTTGAGAACTCAGCTCAAGCGAGGGGATATTGAAGAACAAGAGAGGAAACTAAAGCCAAAACAGATTCAGAATTTATTCTTTTTCATCCTACTTACTTACATAAACTCTGACCTGGCTTGGCTTGGTTTGGCTTAATATCTAATATTCTATATATCTTCCATTAACGAGCTTATGTGATGTGGATGTGAGTACTAAAGTAAGAGGGAACAATTTAACAAAAGGAGCAAAGAAATTCATTTTTAGCCTAAAATTTCCTCTATTCATTTGCTATGCCATCACATCCACATCATACCTTGACCCAGCTGAGCTGACATCGACATCCATTCCAGTCGGGTGACACATTAATGTATATCGTTTTGTAGACGGGAGGTAAACGATGCATTTAGAAATTTTATGGTGCCTCCTATACAGATACTATTTATTCACACATACATGTAAGTATTTATGTTCTTTTTACATTAGTCCACTAATGTAGCTTTTGAAATGCTACAGTTTTCTACCTACATACTTACATTGAACAATACAATTCCTATATTGACGAGAGATCAAATAGAGATAGAGCTTTACTAAAACTATGTCTTGTCTTGTGTCTTGTCTTTATAGACATTCGTCTTCATTCCACCGTTTTGTTAAAAGTTACGCTTACGTTTGTTTTGTTGTTCTTGTTCTGGTTTTCTTTGGCGTTAGCTCTTATTTACTTGCTTATATACTTAACTAACACGCATTAAGCTAACAACAAAACAGAGAAGCCCTGAATCAAAAAGGTTGACGGAATTCTATGAGAAATTGTCTCTTTCGTAATCATTTTATGTTGTAGGTAGTGGATAATAATATATCTGTAGTTTAGCTTAATACCACACTAGTGTTAAGCTATTAGACTCTTACCTAGTACACATTACATAGCACTTGTTCGCTATTATGTTGGCCAAAGCCATCAAATAAAATACCTACTTTCCTTTCGTGTCTTGTGTACGTGTGGTGTAAATGGTAAATGGTAAATGCCGAAGGTTCTAGATAAATGCTGTCATGTCCTCAGCTTAGATACGATGAGCTGCTATGCTAGCTCCTATTTATTTCACCTTATGTACAAACTATCTAACACGCAAGAAAAAATCTACTAATGCCCTCAATTTTCAGCGCTCAAACATAATTACATTAGAGCTCTGCATTTATTATAGAAATATTATTAGCCATCCCTTCTAGGTTGTAGGTTCTAGGTAAACAAACATAAATAATGGAAACTTCCATTCCTCCACCTAAACTAATAATAAGTAATAGTAAATACAAAAATATCTAACTAAACTCTATGTAAACATATTAAATTGCTACGTCACACTAGAAACACACACACACATGCAAACAAACACGCATTGCATTGATTATCTATACTACGAATTTTACTATTTCTAGTTTTAGTACTAAATGCGTATTTCCTGCATTTACTCCATTGAAAATAGATATCATAGGAATTTTGTTGCGTAATTATAATCGAGTGTACTACAAATAATGTTAGAAAAATCCTTCATCATGAATTATGTTCTTGAATAGTTTCTTTGAATGCTTATAGGATTACAGATACGCTTACCTATGCGAATTTAATTAGCTATGTCATAGGAGAGCAGAATAATTCACTTCATTACAGTACAATGGCGCAATTTAATTTTTACAAGTAGTAAATACGTATTACAATGAGCATAATATAAAATTCAAGAAAAATTCGAATCCTGTACACGACAGGGACAACATAACATAAGAGACTAGACCAGACACTCTTCAGAAAATACAATGCTTTGCTCACTCACTGACTAATTCTTTTATAATTTAATATGCTACGGAAAAGCTGTTTTAATTCAGACAACCAGAATATAAAATAGCTATAAAACATGACTAAAAGAGCAATGAGCATAAAGAGTGATATAATACAAGTTGCAAGGGAAGGATGATAGGCATAAGTATTCGCATTAACGTTAGCACTCCCAGGATTACAGATTAAATGAAGGAGAAGAAGCTCAGAGAAGACAAAGTCAAATTGTTAAATTCAAATGTAATATAAATGTACTAAGGGAGGGATAAGGGCGCATATCCATAGGAAAAACGTATTAAACACATTATATTAGATTAAAATGAAATGTGAAAAAACTTGTATGCAGGTAAATTCACTTTTATAGTCTCTAGTTCTGAGATGAGAGAGTCCAGTTCGTCACTCACTCATTCAATCAACTAGGCAGCCGCAGCCTGGCCAAAGCAACTCATGTCATGCCATCCCAACTCAGGTCTGGAGAGATAAAAATGATTTTCTATCTGTAGGGATATGCTTTACATACGTATACAGAATTATTTCGTGATGTGGTCTGGTGTGGTGTGGTGATGGACAAACTAGGCTTGCTAACAACAACAAGAACAACAACAATGCATGTTGTTATGTATATAATATAAGAAAAGTTCACCTAAGACAAGACAACAAGCCTTACATATTACATTTGTATAAAAAACAAATGTGAGTTTAAGGAGGAAAATGATTATTACGAGTTTAGTTAGGTGACTGCTTATTGTCATTGTCCGAGGTAATAATGTCCACGTAGAAATGGATGGACTGGATTGGACTGGACTGGCCTGGCCTGGCCTGGCTTGATGTAGCTGAGCTGGAGAAAAGTTATTGACGACTGGCTCTGTGTGTGTTCCTCGTTCATTCGTCCAGTCGGCAAGCAGTTTACGTTTATCTTCTACACTTCACTTGACATATTAACTAACGATAAGCGACTCAAGTCAACACAAACTATTCTAATATACATTACCAGTGTATTTCTATTATTATTCCATTATATGAGCAATATAATGCTTAAATACCTACTTTATATCTAAAAGATGCCCATAATGTACATACCATGCACTTACAGCATACAAAATCTATATGCATTGCGCTAAAGACTCTTTATTATCTATTACTCAGTCAGCTTAGCTCATCCTTAAGTCTAGTCTACGACTTCACTGATGTATTACGTTGAATATTGAATACGTTTAATGAGATTCTTGCATATACTTATATTACAGCTGGCTCGTTCAATTTAAATTCGACTCGAGTTCAAGACTTACGACAATAAGAGCTTAAGGACAGTAGTAAATGAAGCAGAATGGGAAAAGAGGCATTTTATATATTGTCACAGTGTTCTATTGCATTCATTACAATCGCTTGCTCTGCCAATCACTATATCTTCCACAATTCTGCGTTATCTATCTATCTGTACCATATAAGCATACACAAGACAATATAATGCACACACTAAATGCACCTTTAGGGGTAAAGCTGTACTATACCAATATTAAATTTTATCTAAGCTTACCTACGTAATGCAAACTGAAAAAATAGTAAGGGAGGACTATTTGCTCTGACTCTGAGAGTTGTCAG
>JAQFYC010002194.1:0-27497 GCA_034694165.1 Tomocerus mixtus
GTAATAAGCCAATACTGATAATGCCTGGGCAATAGCGGCAATGTTGCCAAAATTGAAGTTTTTGACCTAAAAGACAATGTTTTAGTAATTTGTTTAAGCAGTTAACGGGAAACCAGAAAAGTGTCACCTCAACCCTCTGCTCTAAAAAATGGCGATACTGCAGTCTATTAAAATTTTAAATTCAATTGGTTGTAAAATGGTCATTTTCAATAACATAAAGTTGAGGTGGCACTTTTATGGTTCCCCTTTAATATCTTAATCAAATTGATAAATTCCATATTCATTAAAAATATGTCTTAAAACCACTTTGATCCAAAAACTGCAATTTTGGTAGCATTTTCGTAATTGTCTAGGAATTAACGGTAATGCCTTATTACCGGACTTGGCGGTAACATAGTATATAGTATATAATTGTAGCTATGCACTTGCTGTTGTTTTGTTGGGCAGAGAAGGTTGTTCTATCTTTTACTCTCCGTCAGTTAGCCAAGCCAAGTCAAGTCAAGCCAGGCCAGGCCAGTGAGTTCAGTTAATCTAAGGTAATACTATTAAGTTTGTTCAACCAAATAGATGGTTGAGTTGGGATTGGGACTGACGGGCAGGTATCTTTCTTATATCTTACATAATCTAGTATACAAATACATATAAGATTGTGGTGAGGATTGAATCTTCTCGCTCTTATGTAAGTTAAGGGTAGGTTTCTTTCTACTTACTACATACTTATACTCTGCTACATAACAACTTATATACTTGTACAACACATAGACATTGTTCTAAGATCTAAGTTACATAGGTGCACGTATGAGATACGTACACGTTATTATATTATTAGTAGGACTACCTCTCTACTCCGTATATAGCCTTGATGGTTTAGTTTTAGTTTCGTTTCATATCGTCTCCTGCTAAAGTGTACAGACAGATAAGAGTCAAAGTCAAAGTTGTAAGGAATAAAGAGTATTCATCTAGATATACATTATATACTATATACTCTACCTTACTTTACTTTAAGATAGAAATGGACTACTGCACTGACTGGACCTTATGCACAACTCAACTCACTAAAGCTCGTGGAAAACATTTTTTCAAGCATCCAAAATATTTAACCTCATTGTTTCCCAGAGGCGATTCGCCATTTAGATATCATTGACTTACTCCAGCTCCGACTTTCTTTATTTGCTTCAGACTGCTTATAACCCTTCTGAATAAATTATGAATTTTCATTTGGGTGAACTATTTTAATGAGCTATACTCACATTGTTAAGGACTCCATGCATCTTCGTTAAACTTTTACCACTCATACGAATCATTATGATATGATGCACAATAACAGATGTAAATACGTTAACAATACAGTGAGACACCTTTTATAACTAAAATTATTATTACATCCAACATTACAAGGAGATTTTATACATGTTTCAGTTGTTGGGATACGCTTACACTATCTTCCTACCTTGTTTGGTGAAGAACAAGTGCCCACCACAATGTTAACATAAAGATTTAGGTATCTATTTAGAAGTAAATATTTGGAAAAATCTAAAGATTTATTTTTTATTTCTGTAAACTTAGGTACTTACGAAAAGTGGAATTCTGGTTATTTTCTTAGCAAAATGCTGTAACGTAGAATAAATTAACGAATTTTGCACCAAACTAATAAATATTTTGCGAATATTTTGTACAATTACATAGTTTAACTAGGCGATGTCTAAAAATCTAAAAACAAAGATTGACAATAAATAATTACTGATCTGAAATACTTTTCATTTTAAAATGGACTCGTAGAAATCATATTTGTGCATTCTTGCATTTTGCAAAACTGGCTGAGTTGCCAAATTCTTTCTCAGAAAATGCTTTTGTTTAGATATAGCGTGAATATATATCTGCTACAATTTTTGCAGCAGAAATAAAGTAGAATCCAAATCCTTTACCTTGTTTACTGTATATCTTTCTTTATTGCGAGTAGATTTATACTTCACACTTGCGTACAATTTGAGGGCAGGGGCAAAGCTTTAGTTTTCTTGAACATTTTTCACTCTGGCTGACATTGCAAGTTGCTACATTTGCATGGAAGATATGCCTTTAATTATATAGCTTGTCTCTCATTGTAATACTTTCTGATCTACCCTTCTCATCCCAATAATATTATCCTGATCCTAGGTTCTTTTCCCCCTGTATTATATGCATTATGCAAGCAGTTATACTTATCCATGCCATTGCACTATCTGAATATAATGTGTATGTGCTGCAAAAGGATCTAATAATATTTAGACTCTAATACTGTAGGTAGAAAGAAATCTACAACAATTACTTAGGTCTTCACTATTCAGAAATATAAAAAGCATATTTTAATCCACTAGACTCTTACACAACCTATATGTTTCTGCATTCTGCATGACTACTATTTTATTCCTAATCTAGTTTCAGACGGATTTTAGCAAGTTACGTAAAAATACTTACGCTAATGCTACTCAAATGGAGAGATTAAATACTGAAGTGTTAAAAAAGAAAGAAAGGACAAGATTCAGATCGCCTACTAGAATAAAAACTATTATAACATATACATTCCTGTATGATATTTTCAATTATAATCTCTCTGTCTCCCTGAACTTGAGCTTAAGTCTGGTGTTAGTGTTATAGTGAGTGTTTTGTTAGTTACTTATTATGGAAGGATTAGCCAAATGTCATTCTACTGCCAACTGTTTGTGTATTATATTGTAAATCCCTTTTTCTATTGAACAATTGTCAGTTAGTCAGTTTCGCCGAATCATTACAGGTTTTACGTGTTGAAGTATTTACTCCGTACAAACATTACATTATTACACATATGTATATGTAAGTAGTAAGTAGCCCGCAGTACCTAATGTTACTTACTTACATACTTATTTACTTATTAGGTACCCAACTGCAAAAATTTACAACAGTGCAGTAGTATTCAGTAGTGTGATCTGACCTCATCAAATCCCTTCTATCTACTTAAGAAGGTTTATTCTATCAAAATAACGTGAGAAACATTGTAGTCCATAGTGCAGAGACTATCAGCAATCTGTGTTTATCTGGAAAAATATAAGGAATCGAGTGTTAGGAAAGAACTAAACTTTTGCACGGAATTGATAATAAAGGAGATTAAGCGAAATGAAATGGGAAACGCTAGACAGAGTGGAGGCCAGTCAGGACAGGACAGGCCTGGCCTGGCCTGGCCAGACTTCACTAATTGCCTCTTTTAATCCCCAGACTGAGACTCCAACTCCCTAAGACAACAAAGCCTCAAAGACAATGAGTGCATCAAAGAGACAAGGCATGCAATGCATTTTTAATACATACAAATACAATCAGAATCAGACATAGTAATGCTAATGCAAATAAGAGCAATGCAAGGGGACAAATAATATTATGCCGTATTTATATAATACTTATGTTGTACTGGAACTCAAGAAAGAATTATCAAAGACACAGCCTAATGGAAAAATACTGCTACTGCTACCTATAAATGTAAATTGCTTGACAAACGAACAAGATCATTGCCATTAACTATTTGTATTTAGTTCGTATCTAAGACTGATTTTAACGTGTTTTTTGGATTACAGATAAGCCTGTCTGCATTATATTATAATAATTTTCTCCACTACCATGTAATATAGCCTTTATACTTAATTCCTCATCGTTTTGCAGCTTTAATACAACATTTATTACTCATTTGACTATGCTACATATTATTATACTGTTAAACAGTTGGCACCTCTACAGATAATTGTACCTACTTATTTTACAAACGAATATAATTTCACATCGAATATAGTTTATATTTCCTATGAATTTAGCAAAATTTATCAGTGGCATTGTAGGAGACGTTACATAGCGATAGGTATTGTCATGTAGTGCATTATCTAGATAGTATTGCGATGCAAGCGATTGTGACTGTTACTAACTGACAGTGAGCGGATTGTAGCAATTGTGAAGTACAGTGTTTAGCTGCTGTTGTGTTGGTTGTAGAGCTTTGCTTTTGCTCGCCATCTCACTCGACAAGAAGTAAGAATACCATGAAACATGAAAATCGTGTAAAAAATCCAGATAGGACTCACTCATGCTAAACAACATGTAGTTCGGTCACAAAAAGGAGGAAAACTTGTTTATGGAAATCACCCAATGAACCCAAATAAGCAAAGACAAGTGAGATGTACTTACACACAGACACAACGCAACGCATCGGCTAGAAAATCTGTATTGTTGCACTACAGTAGAGCTGCTTAGCTTAAGTAGAAATATTTCTATCTCTTACTACACACATATTTAATGTCCGAAGTTGTGTTATGTATTCTAGATATGTAGACTCTTTCTTGCTCTGCATTCTTTATACTTTTGTGATTCTTCTATATAGGTAGTAGTATTATTTTCTAATATGTAGTAATTACTTAACATGCTCCCTTTATTATCTTTCTCTACTTGTTACTAGTGTGAGCAGACGGCTTTGTACATTTTGAGTTATCGTAAATAGATTAAACTGTATTATACCCATTTCGTCTATCATATATGCTAAATATCTACTGATATTACTTATACTACACAGTATCAACTTTTGAACTAGGTAAGTTTTAAGTAGGTATCTCTATCTGTAGATTATTTGTATGTGCGTAAATTAATTAGCAATGCTGTGTCAGTAATCATGTATCTAATTTTACGAAGATACGTAGTTGGTACCTACACTAATGGAATCTGGAGTATCTGTATAATAAAAAAATAAAGTGTGAAGTATAGATTATTATGAGAAAGCCTGGCCTTTAGATAAGATAGGAAATAAATGTAAATGTAGCTACGCAATCCAATTCACGATAGGTTTTCTAATCGTGAGAGCAAATTGAAGCTGTGTTCAGTGTTCAGTGTTCACTCAGTTTACGGGATTCTCACTTGATTTCATTTGAAAACGAGAAGAGTAGATCTTTAGTTAGGAGTCCAGTTAATCGCAATGTTGATGGGATTATCAAACAGAACGCATCACATTCACTTCAGTTGGACTTCGTCAGTCTCCCTCTCTCAAAAGAAAAGAGATCGCCGGCAAAGGCAAGGCAACGGGTTATTTTCCTAATCGTCAGTTCCTACATTGCATACATATCTCTACTATCTACTACATGATAACTATTTACACTGCTATATTAATAATACAGTCATATTAGTTTGTAGGTAGTAGGTATGCGTATGTTGTTAGCTATGAAGCAAGTACGAGTAGCAGAAATACCACTATAGTTCGTTGTTGGAGAGAAATACAGGATGCTACATACAAGTTCAATCAATTCAAGTGTTTACAACATACCAGCACATTTCGTACTCACTGAATTCATAATAAGAACACTTGTTTAACTATTTAACACTAGCTCCTCATTCCTCGTCCACTTTATTTACAACAACAGCATATTATAATATTAATATCTAGATTTGCACCACTTACTTGCCAGTTGAGTTGGGCTTACTGTATAATGTAGACGAAATACTAAACTCGAAACTACCTGCCTACTGCCTACCTTAGTGTTTAGTTACTCTTTCCTCATATTTTATTTACATAATTACATTTCCTTCTTTATAGAACCAATGGATCGCGATAAAAATTTATAGAGTCTAAGTATTTATGCATGTAAATTAGTTGACATTTTTAATTTAATCCACCTTTTTCTCATTGATAACATTTTGTAAAAAGTGTAAAAAGAAAAGGAAATCATAGAATGCATAATGCATGTAGTAGGAATGTAGGAAATCATTTTTAAAGTACAATACTATAGAAGGAAAGTGCATTCAACATGTAAAAGTAAGAAACTACAATATTTATGTATTTTTTCTGTTGTGTTTCATAATAATACTTTTCAGTTAGGTGTTAGATACAACTGTCAGTCTACAATTACAGAGAAATTCTAAGAAACTGAGTTGAGATGAGAGATTTTGGAATATATTCGATTGTTCGAGTGTGAATGAGGAATAATAGAAGAGGAATGACGCGATGGTGCGGTCGATGGGCGTGCGGATCGTGTAATCATGCACAGCAATCATGAACACATCCAACTAACATATTGTACCTTGTAATGAGAATGAGAGTAAAAAAGTATGACGAGGAAGTGAGAATGGGTGCCTATTATGAGCATGATGCCGAGGGGTCAATAAATAAGAGTGACAGGATGCGGGAGAGTTCTTGGCGTGCCTCAGATGGCCAAAGGGGATGCAGTCCGTCCAGGGTCCTCAGGGAAAAAAGCATATGTAATGGCTATTTTATTCAGGAGAAGGAATGAAATCCCAAATATAACTTACCTATCGTTAGACTAACTATAAGACTGCAGAATCATTTATAAATATACTTAAGACATTGTTGTAACTTCTAGTGATATTATATTCAACATTTTATATTCAAACAGGCATTAGCTGCTTGCATAATCCTATAAATATGTCAGTAGACACTTCACTAGAGAAAGACCAGCATCAATTGCCAAATCTATAGACATTCTTCAAAATGAACAAAATATGTGTAAATAGCTAAAAGGTCTGATTATAAATATATTTATTATCGTAAGCCCAATCTATAAATAATTAGAAAAGTTTGCAGATAATGTGGGTACTTATACAATGTACTATATTTTTGCAAAATTATGTTTTTAGCCATGAGGTATTTATTATTACTTACTACATTAGTAATAAAGTTAGATTGGGCAATAACGGTGTCATCTGAGCATTTATCTGCTAATTAATTACAAAGTTTTAACTATACATAAATAAATAAAAATATATACACGCAGATACATATCGTCACAATATTAAACGCACAACTGCAGGTAGAGTCATTATTTTATATCATATACTTGATTATAATTTGACAAGCGGGATGAACATTTCGTATCCTATTAGGTATAAATAGTTATAGCTTATATGACACCTACTTAAATAAACTATGTGTAGGTACCCTGATTTTCTCATTGTTAGTATAGAAGCAAAAGAGTTGGTGAGATGAAAAGGGAACGATTTTAAACAGAAAGAGTCCTCTTGCTTAGTCTCCTCATCTTCTAAATACTCACTCACTCTTGTATTGTCAGAGTCCTTTAGATAATCGTAACGTAAGTGGAGCTAACTAAAACTATGAACGAAAGTAAAGCAACAACATATAAAATCAAGTAGTCCAAGACATACTAAATACTATTTAACAAAGGTTTAAGATTCTTTGGTCGATGAGATTATATTCTTTAGAAATGCTGACTTAGTTAAAGATAAATATATATACGTAGTAATGTGTGTAAACTATTTACTCTATCCTTTTTCACTTACGTTTGATATTAGTTCATTGTTAGCTAGGATTAAATAATAATATTATTATAAAGGCTTATCGTTACAGTAAATAGTTAGGCCTAAGCCTGAGTATCCGTTTTGTGAGTTTGTTTTGGATGATATGATACTGTGGTTAAATATATTTATTTGTATCTTATATAGTATATCGGCGAAGGAAATGTTACATATAAGTAGTATAAAAAGGTATATGATCCTTAAGATTTTTAGTAACTGGCCTACTAACTAGAAGATTTTACAAGATCGTGTTATAACATCCTTCGTTGATATATCCATCTAGTTTATAGTATAGACGAAAGAATAAATAGTTACCAAAATGTATCATCCTTAAGATCATCTTGATATTTGTAGTAGTGAAAACTTGTATAGTGTATATTTATAATATAATAAGTATAGTGTAAGTAACTTAGTTCTTATAGGAACATATTGCTTTACTTGACGTGCTATAGATACATTTATCTATAAGTATGTACAAAATTGAAACCCAGTCGTTCGTAATATGATGTAATATAATATGAGGTACGTCTGCCTGGTATTGTGGAGAGTCGGAAGGATCGAGCTTAATGTTAACTACTTGAACGAGTAAAAGAACATTCTCACTACATGAGTTCCAACATACCACATTCAACAATATTACATACTACATGCCCAAACAATGTCTTCCCTAACCATCCAATGAAGGTGAGGGGTCGAATAATCTTATTATGAGGGCATGATGCTCCTTAGAAAAAGCATCTCAAAAATGTTATGAGCTAGGATCCTTTATTCCATGTAGCCGGACTTTTTTCTTCACATCTCACGGACTAAACCAACGAACAATCCTTCTGGCTCTTTAAATGAGCCTCTTCATTGAGACATTCCTACCGAGCCATATATACCTGTTGTGTGTGTAATAATAATAAGTATATATACCTGGGCACCTACATACTATCACTTTCCCTCACTATGGCAAGCAAAATACCAAGGATTTAGGTTAGGAATGCCATTTCTTTATGTTCCTTCCCCACTACCTAATTAATAGATACACTTGATTTAAAATTCTTTAAATATTTACGTTGGGGTTACAAAATTCTAAAGGTTTTACTATTTTCCCTTGTTTTCTGTGAAGAAAACTTCAGTGTTAATGTTAATCAATTGGTCCAAGTACATATTATTGTGTATGGTGACAACGTTGGATAAGATAAGGATTGCGCATGAATAACCCAATACATTTTATTTTTATAATCACTTCCTTTAGCAGTTCTACTATATCACGGGCATCCTACCGGAAATGCAAAGGGTGCTGATATAATCTTTCTTTTCCCTTACGAATTAAATTACGCGTGTGACAATTTTACTCAACTGTAGCAATTTTCCACAAAGGATTCTTCTTCATGCGGTGCATCTGTAGTATGTACATTACTGATATGATTGCAGATATATTTGTAGGTAATGTGCTGTCGAAAATATTTTTAAAGTCCCATTAGTAGTAATTAATGGACAATTTGCTTCTGCATAATCCCCATGTCGCCACAGCTCCCGATTAAAAATTATATGTAATGATATGTCATTTGTAAACAAGTTTCCAATGATTATACAGAAGTAAAATATAAATAAGTAGCCAAGGTCATTCGGTATTTAATATAAAGTTTTCCGATATCCTTCCCAGAAGATGCAGATGTAGTAACTCCGGATGCACTGAATTACATTTACACTTGCTGTGTGTATCGCTCAGAAATTTAAAATGTTATTCCTGTATCTCTAAAATTTGTGCCTGATACTTTTATAATAAATTGAAAGGCTCCTCCCTGGTAAACCTAGCTTCTGAATCTGTAGGTGGTTGACTTACGATTAGCTATAGGAGAGTAAATCTGATATTTTATATATTTACGCTAGTAGATGCAAGTAATTCTGACTTATATGCAAGGACTGCATACGTAATATGTCGGTCGGACTCGGAACCCACTAGCCAGCATCCAAATCCCTATAGAATATTATTATGTATAATGTGCAGTGTGGCAAAGATAAGAAATGAATCAGAATGAGAACGGAGTGGAAAAAGTAGAGATGATATATCTACATACATAATACCTTCATCATCAAAGCCTTTTAAACTAAATCCCACTGATTGTGAGTCAAGTGCACAGCTGCATACATCAATCCAATATTCTTCTCACATTTAACTTTTGTGTTGTTGCTTTGCAGGATAAGGGATAAGTTATGTCATGTCATGTCAAATTCAACTTCCTTTTCTCAAAAGTCAGCTCCACAGTAAAATTATATTATTTAATAGGAATGATTTCTCAGAACGATTTATTTCTGAGCCAGAAGGGAATTGAATAATATATGTACTAATGCAATGCACTGTGCATAAGTACAGTACACAAACACATTATATATATTAGTTATGTTATGTAGACATATTATATTACATTTTACAGTCATGTGAAAATATTTGTAGTGTCAGGTTGAAGAACTATTGCCAGTCAATGGAATTTCGTTGATTGAACTCGAGTGCATTTTAACACTTCGTAAACTGAGCAAACTGGTTTAGTAGTGCTTTGTTTGCTCCTATTAGTATTTTGCGCTTATAATCTACAGTAAAATTAAATCATTAATTTGTGACCGAATTGCTGTAATATTATTTTCTTTATATTATTTCTTATCCAATAAATAACCGCTAATGTATGCACAAATATATATTCCCGGATGTGGCTGAAGTTAAACGATCAATCTCAGCGTTGGTGCATTACATACTTTTGTAAACTATTTATCTAAGTATTTATTTATCTATGCTTGTAAAAGTGTTATTTATCTATGGATTGCATAGTTGTTATAAATCCGTGCATTGACTTGGCTCAGTGAGAAGAAGACACTTTCTAACAATGAGAGAAGGAGGTAGTTCTCTAAATATTTGTTTAATTTAATGACAAAAGAAACACTCCAACTCCAATCCAACTATTTACAAAGTTATTGTCAGCATTTCATTCCCTGTGAAAAGTTTAAAAAAAAACGAGTGTGATGTTTATACAAGACTATATGTGAATATGACAAGACAGGGTAAATCCAAAGGAAAGCCAAACCAAAGTCAAGCCAAACCACCCGTTGCTCGTGACTTGTAAGCTTGACTGGTTTTATTCCTAAAATCACAGAAGTTCAACGATGCAGGACAGGACAAAGGTTAAAAAAGGCAAAATGACCAGAGCAGGTGGGTCGATGATTTAATCTCGCAACAACGGAGATTATACGAAAGACTAAGAGAAAACTAGAGAGAAACTCAAGGTAGAGCAATGAAAGCACGACCGCACAGTCAGTCAAAAGGCTGACGGAAACTTCGCTTTACTCTATCTATCTAACAAACTACTACTTACTTACGTTTACGTTTGCTACTTATATTGTACTTACCACTTACAAACGTAGATATCTGTATATACATACTCCACTCCACTAGGTTTCGGTTACCAATTCTTTATTCCGTAAAATAATAATAATATTACAATGTTATAATGGATAGAGTCACACTATTTACTAGATATCAAATCGTATAAGGTAGTTTTGTTGAATAATATTATTGTGAATTGAATAAACTGGAAAATAACTAAAATCTTATACATAAACATACTTACTGTGTACTGTACCCAAGTAGTTAGAATAGATGCCTGCATTCTACATAATATATTATAAATTTTCATTGTTGCTTGGCTTTGACTGTTTGATTGTGAGCTTGAGTTTGAGTTTGAGTCTGAAGTGTGAGGTAGTCTTATTATTCATAGAGTTAAGCAAGTTTGGCAAGCTACCGTGCGTGCTCCTCTCCACTCTCAAATTTATCATTTCCAGTTCATCCCGTATATAATATAATTCCCTGCTGGGCTCGACACATTGATTTACGCAATGTGGATTAAAAATGTGCTACGTTACGTTACGTAGGTGCATTGCATTCTTATAAAGAGTTTCTCTAAGTAATTTTAAGTGGACACATTCTTATATTTATGTTGGCTGTCTACAGATAATCCCTTAAAAGATTTTTACCTTGTTCTGCAACTTCACCTTACATTACACTACACTTGTTAAATAACATTCTGAAGGGAATTATTCTTCACATATATATAGACAGATTGTTTGTATCTGTATGTATGCAGAGAAGGAGTAGGTTGGTTGGTTGGCTTTGGCTTTGGCTTCACTCTGACATGATCTTAGTTTACTTTACTAGAGCTCAGTACAATAAATAAATGCGATGTTTTCTAAATCAGAAAAATTATCAACTCTAAAAAATAGTCATTTATAAATTTATGTGTGCTGCAGTAAAACATGATTAATTCATGGAATACACTAAATTTTATTAATGTGTCATCATTTCTATTGTCATTGTCCCTCTTATGTAACACAATGCTTTCTGAGTGGATTACAGACGATATGTTTAAGCTATAAGTAAATAAAACATGTCTTTATTTATATTAAGTAAATTGTATTGTATGGATGCATGTGTTATTTTTATACTGCACCGTAAGTACTTACTACACCCTACACCACACATCTGAATTCATTATTATGTGAATATATATCTATTTATCTAATGGCTCGCAGGGGTATGATTATAATATTATTATAAGGTATGTATAGCAAGTAAGTAACATTACTTAGCATTTATTCAACCTTTTTATGAGCAACAGATTGAGGAATCTTGTTCCTTTCCTTGCATTGTTGTAAATCTTATTTTAAACTGTGTCTTTGACTTGACTTACGTTACGTTAGCTACGTTTGCTGATAGGCAGGTAGGTAGTAGGTAGTAGGTACCTACCTACTGCCTACATTACTTACTGTTGTTGTAAGTATGTAACAATAAGTCGTTTACTCGGATGTCGTGCCAAAGAATATATTTTTTAAGTTTCTCACGGCAAGTATGAATAACTATATAGCAGAAAACACATAATAAAAATAACTAAAATAAATGCCAGCATACCATAACCTATAACATCATCCTGTAGTATTATAGCTCAAGCACCTAGCTTAGACATTTTGTAAGTACCTGCTCACCTCCCTACCTAATACCTAACAACACCACCACCATCAACCTATGTAAATAAAACTTATCGAAAAATAAACAAAATATCTGTGAGAACCTATCTTTCATTTCATTCTTTGAATGGTGTGGTATTTGTGTCCAAGTGAATTGCTTAACTCTCACCATCCAATCTCAGAACATTAGCATGAAAGTACACATAATAAAATTTAAATCAATATTGTAAAGATAATTCCCTTAGTTAGACATTTGTTTGTGTTAAAAGGTCCTTATGGCGCAAACAGGAGCTTAGATCCTCTCTGTCTCAAGGATGGCAAGAGCAAATCTACAAATCACTTTCTCAGATATAAATTCTAATTTAATATAACATGGAAAATAATGCATTGCTATGGTGCAGCATTATATTAAGATATACATTGGGGAGTAATGTAGTCTGTTGTATTAATTAGTAGACATTTTGGTAGTGATTGGGCTCCCTTTGACTCTAAATCTGATAGAAGTATCGTACAGAAGGACAAGTTGTCTAACCAAATTATGCTGTCTCATCACAATTTTATGGCTATAAAATGTAATATCTTAAGCTTATTATGTAGTACTTAAGCAGGTAAATGTATCTTTTGGCATGTAAAATAAAACCAATTATAATTAATGAATAGGAAATACTGTTTACATATTATTGTGACGAAGCGTCCCTAAAACTGTTCCAATAGTATGTATCCTTATTTGAAAAACGTGTCAATGCAGTCATTGGTAAGTATCATATAAGCTAGGGGAAAAGGTAATGTTTCTAAAGCAGTGTCTCATCGCATCCTGCTTAACCTCACGCCAACTTGCAGCAGTTGTAACAATGATGTTACAGAAACAAAATTGAGAGAGAATGTCAAGTATAAGCTATAATGTTATACTTATAGTAACTGACGATGAGCTAAACCTGCGTAAAACTATGGGATTGAGACTCAATGTAGGAATACTTACAATTTGTGTCAATTTTGTAATCTTGTTATGTTATACATACACTATAGTACTACTGCATGCCTCCAAGGATACGTATATAGTCGGGTGCTACAAATAGAGACACGTAAAGAAAATAATTTTAAACGTACCAAAATGAAAAGAATATCAGCTAAGCTATACTACGTACATAATGCACCGCTCATATAATATATATGCCCACATATCCACCAGATTTCCTGCGAATGTATTCCATTGCGTATTGCAGCATAATATTGTTTAAGATCCTTACAAGAGTTAGATAGGGCGACGGGTAGTATAGTGTAGGTAGTAGGTACCTATATAGATATAAAGCAATAATACCTGACTCGGCACAAACTAATTCATTGTAAATAACATTTAGAGACGAACTCGATGTGCTATCTATATTAGTTGTTTATAGGTACGGCATGGCAGGGACATCCCAGTCAGTCAAGCCAAAGTCAAACGAGGATCACAGGATTTCCTTTTGACTTGACTCCAATATACGAGAATGTATAACAATGGATGTCCTTTTATGTGCCGTAGTCATATCTGTCTTCTTGATGGGGAAGGTAAGCTGTGCTTTGAGCTTAGAGCTGATTTCCTTGCTTCTTCTTCGGTCGCGTCCCGAGTATCATTCCAATAGATTTTGCTGCGACTTAAATGTTAAAGGGAACAGTTGAAATGAAAATCCTATGAAGATACATTGTATTTTAGTCGAACTCTCTTTCTGTACTTTCTGATACTATAGTATTACAAATACACAGTAGGTACTTTTCTATAGATATAAGCAAACTGGGGTGGGTGAGGTAAACAAGTATGAGATTGAGATAAGTAAAGTTAGGTACTTGACTCAGAATACAATCTCGTCACATTATATGTATATAGCGGACTTAATTATCGTTATGCTAGTATGGTGTACTATGTGACAATATATAGACAGCAAATATAATTGGCTATATCTACCTCATATAATATTGTAACCATCTTCTGTATTAAAGTCGATCCAAAGAGATAGGATTTAAATATGAGACAACTACTAAATACAAAATTATATATTTTGTTACAAAGTGTGGATACTTTATACTTACACTATTTTACACTATGATATGTACGTACGTTCAAAGATTTGAGTTTAATTCCTATAGTAGATACTTAGCCAACTTAGCATAGGAGTAAAGTTAAGCTTGTTAAGTTAAGTTGTGTTAAGAAATCGCTTGTGATCTTCTAGTTACTTACTGATAGCATCGTAGTTGTATTTGTAGCATACATTATTGTGCTATGGTATGGCATGGTCAGTAAATTCAAATGTGATTTATGACTCATTGCACTTAAGATGCTTGTTGGGGAATCTTTATTGAGTCTTGTTGTCGTGAAGGCCAGGCCTGGCCAAACCAGGCCAGGGAATACTGACAAATATATTTCGTCTGCCTTTGATAGGAAACTAAAGCAATTCCAATGTCCAAACAAAACTGAGGAAAGGGAAATAAATCTATTATTTTAAAATATCATTGAGTGGACCGGACCGTGAGAATTTAGTTTTTCTCAAAGTCAAGTGAAATGGATTCCCCGTAGCTCACTGATTCATGGCTTAATAAGAATAAACGGTCTCCCAGCATAAACTTATTTAGCTAAATGCTTTATTGGGTTGAAAAGAAGGAATTTACAGCAGGTCAATCCTCATTAGACGCTATTCTAATTAATGCGGACATAATAGAATTACTAAAGTATGGCAAGTAAGGCAGGTTTCTGTTATCTTAAGTATATAGTGCCCAGAGGTCAAGCAAGTCTCAACAAGTCAACTTAAGGCAAAGCAAAGGAAGTCACGTCAAGTGTACTGTAGGTCGTGATGTGCTGATAGTAAAGAGGCACCCTGCCAATGCACTTATCCCAAGGTACCACCAAAAGGTGGGCATCTACTTACTATTTAGCTCTTTACCGATTGTATACAAACATAGCTGTAGGTAAATAATAAATATATTCATTCCAACTGCCATTACCATTAGACATTTCCATCCAGAAGCAGAGACACTTAACTTACAACGTAACGTAAAGAGTCATTCCGTCCCGTTTAACATTAAGTGTATACCACACCATAATAAGATAAATAAGTACCTTAACTCGAACTCTCTATATAATTAACATATTAAAGAAAACATCTTTAAATGTTTCTTCTAATCGTAATGACGTTTTAACACGCACTATTGTATTTGTACACATAATATAGTATGCTTAATTTTATCGTTATCTGTTGTTTGCTTAAATCTACATATTGTATCCATTGCTTCAGCTTAAGCGTTATAAAAAAAGATAAGGAAAAGAAAGAAAACGACAAGATATCACAAGATGTTGCATAAATTATTATGCTTTGTGTTCATGGCTAAAAATAATTGACAATTATATCATAGAAATTTATTTCCCGGATTTTTGTTTAATCCATAGATTTAAGGAAAACAATAAAAATTGTACGGATGAGAAGACTGCACTATAAAAATCCTTAAACTTATTTACATTCAATTTCAAATGTGCACATTATGTGCATGTAAACAAATAATTACATTTTATATTAGACCTCACGATTTAAAACTGAATGGCTTGAATGGGTCATGCAATTACTTTTATAGGCAGGGGAAATATAATTTAATTGTTTAACTTTACTATAAGTCTTGATATCTGACGTTCTTATTTTATCCATTGTTTGTAGGTGGCAATCTCCTTTGTGTGAAGTGCGTAGCGGACGAAAACCAGGGCGATAAGCACATGTAAGTTTTTTTACCACTTTATTGTTGTATGAAATGGTGTTTTGTTAGACATTTAATTATATGTAGCTATGCTTTGCATGGTTGGAAAATGAAAAGTTAGTGGGTACTCTTTACATGAACATCAAAATATTATTTAATAGTGAGAAACTCATACAAAATGCTGCCGTCTCTATATTTATTGTTACTAGGGAAAAATTACATTATGACTTAAGTTGCTGCGAGCGTGCAAACAGTAATAGAAGGAAAGTACCTCCTAGAAAGAATAAATATTACTATTACTATTACATTTAATGTTTTAATGCCTTGGTTTATCGACTTAATTATTATCATTTGGCCTGCATGCCATGTTCCTTGTGTTTTTTGCCATTACTACATACAATTTAAGCTGGTTTACATTATTAAAATTATATATTATGATACTGTTCATGCACACGATAGAAAAAGGAATACATTTCACTGATACACGTATTCCTTTCCTCTAACTATATTACACACGTTGATAGGATTTACTAGTTAGCAGAATATAGTATAAATACTTTTACAAGTAGGCTTATGTATAAACATATAAGTAATAAATATTATAAATAGTTTATTAACATTATTTATGATTCCTATTTCTACTAATGTTGCTCAATAAAATACACTAGGAATAAAGAAAGGATAGAATAAAGAATATAAATATGTTAGTGAAAGGTAAAAAATCTATTTACTGCTTATGCATGTATGTATTCTATTTACATGTACCTACATAGCAAAAGAGTTTGTGAAATGGAACAATGTATCATGTGGATGGTTAAATCTGGGCATTCAACTGTCAATCAATGTTCATCATTAGAGGAGAAACGTTATTGTATTGCGTATGATGCGGTGTGAGTGAATTACGAAGGAAAATATAGATTGGACTTACAATTGCAGTACAGTCGTATTCCCTGATATTAAGTTCACTGTAGTATGGTATGTAGGTCCCTATGATGTGTAGAAACTTATTGTTAGAATTAAATAATAGTATAAATATAAACGTTCCTTTTGTATTGAAAGTTAGTTAATACATTTCAAGCAATTTTAAGCTCCATGTTCACAATTTCAACTTCACCCCTTTACTTACATATCAAGTAATGTTAAAATGCCACATATTTTATCAAATAATTTACATTTGCAAATAAATATTTTGTACATAATAACAATGTAGTTTTAGGATTGCATATATATAGCATATAAACACAACACAACTTTAAATCTTTCCGTTGCCATATAGAATTCTTATTTTTAACCCGCAAATACATATTGATTTGCAACCTTTAACATGACTATCAAGATAATAACCAATTTACACATTTTCATGTACAAGTAAAGCTTCCATGCTGCATAATGAGCCCAGTACACCTTGACTACATTTTATCGAATAGTATTTTCCACTGCGTGTTTTGTTTTTGATCCTCCCTAAGGGCGCTGCCTTCCGGAGGCACATGCAGCCTTCACGTGTTGTAGTTGATTATCCTTTAGAACAAATAATATGGGTTAATATTAGTGAAGTTGAGGTGTTGTGTTGTTCAGCTGCTAATAAAATGGTACGGTGTGGCAGTGAAAGTGGTGTTTATCATATAGCATGTATTTACATACATATAAAAGCAATGTTGTGATGTGATGTAATGTGATGTGAGTTGATGAGGATGAGCCTGGACATGAGCATAGCCAATTGTATAGAAGTATAAGTAAATAATAATGTTAGATAATACATATGTATGAGATGGAGGGATGGATGGATGGGAAGTGCCTACATATAAAGATAGTATTACTTATTATAATAGAAGGTTAGGTATAGATAGATGCTATAATCCTGCTTGAGAGAGATACTTAGCTTAGATACTAGAACTAGAGGCCGAGGTTGAGCCAGAGTCAGAGCCAGCCCAAGATATATATTATGTAATAGTAATAGGCCATTATATTGCGTGAGTGGAAGAGCGCTGGACAAAATGTTGGCACTTGATTATGCTGCATTATTTTCGGAGACTCTACTCTATAATTTGGAAGGTTCTTTTCAATTCTTTACTACTTGAGCTTGCCAATCAACAACTTCCTACTACGATATGATTGTTATCACTACTCCATTGGCAGGTTAGGTCACTTACATTAGAGCTCATCTGATCCCAAATAAACACCTACTTCTACTCACTTATCGGCTTGATACTCACATGCCTCCTTCTAATCATCACACTCACTCAATCACTCCCATCTAAACTACCCAATCAATACTTACCCTTTACTATACATATTATATATCCATCGATACTATCTTCAGATTTCTTATAGTATCATTATTCCTCCATTATCATAATTTTATACATAATACTTATTTACAGATACTTATTACCATTACTTACTATCACATTTGATTACATCACACGTCCATTACAATCTATATCATCATTACTACAATATTATTTGCAAATTACTGCTCACATTCACTTTTAACTGGATTTTTTACAATTAGTACAAGTAAAAAATTAGTAGCAACTACTGCTTACATCATTAAATATGTAGATATACACATAAGTGGCTATTTAACTACATTGTGAGTATGTACGCATCATAAATAACATTATTATTTACAGGAGGAACTACTGTACTGTTACGAAGTTTGTCTCGTACGTGCTAGTAAATTATTTCAACTTTTTCACACAAGGTCACTTGGTTTCCTAAATATACAGACAATTAAAACAATATCTTGGATAGTTTGATATATTTAATTACAACAGAAAAACTTTTGTATAACTATCAAATAATTTAACTTTATAAAAGTAACCCAATAATTGAAGCTTTTATGATAGTGCTGACATTTTGGTAAGCTGAATTATTGTTTCGGAAGGTTGTTTGATGTTATGCGGAAGGAATTCTAAAGAAAACCACCCTTTTTGGATGATTTTTTATGCTACCTTTATATGTCGATATTGTGCATTTGCGTTACCTACAAATAAGCCAATGTCTGATGATGTGGTTTGTTTTGTCCAGATTAGCGCAAAAAACTGAAAAATCTTCTTTTGCTTTTCGGTTTCAACTTACATTGTACATAACTTACTAAACTAATAGGTATTACACCACTATTGTAATGGGATATCTAGTTATATTGAATGGAATATATTCTAGGTACTCCAATACAATGTTACGTGACTTACCTTATTGGTGTACCGATGTAAAGATATATAGAGCAACACCTATTTTGCTAGCCTTCCAGTGGAATAGGGATGCGGATGTCTAGAAGCCTCCTGACAGATTTTTTTTCTACCGATGAACCTTTCCGTCTTGCTGTCTGTATTATAGATAATAGTAAAAGTATTCTTTGTAAATGTATTAAAGTATTTGGGCTTTCAATAAAGAGCGGAGTCTTAGGAAACATTGTATAGCAGAGTTCTTTTACTGAAAGGTATTCTTTCGAGATGAATGGCTGCTGCTAGTGCTACGTTATATTTTAGAAGTTATGTAAAGCAAAGGTGAATAGAGTTTTCATTTTAAATGTGCTTCACTGCTTTGGTTTGGATTTGTATTGTATTGTTGTATAGGATTGCTTATGTAATGTATAAGTAGTCCCGGATGTGCCCGTCTTCCCTTATTATACTAAAACTACTTACTACTTACATAGAAATAGTAAACGATATTATTATTTATAAGTACATTACTTATATAGGGAGTATAAGGATCCTTATAATAAGGATAAGGTACGGCAAGGGTCCTAGTTGATTTGTTTGGGCCTGCAATGCAATGTTCTGTTGTGTTGAGTGAGAGATCGTTGCAGGAAAGATTATCGGATTGTTAGATGTGAAGCTGAATTGAGAGGACGGAGATGTATTGTGTCGATTAATCAATGTTGCCATTTGACACGGTGGTCTGTCTTTTTTACGGAGCTCTTGAAAGAAAGAGGCCGATCCTGCGTCGACGCTAATTTCTGCAGATTGAAATAAATTTGCTCCGTCTTTAGAATTGTATGTAAAGAGTACTATAGGAATAGGATCATCTATTTGTAAGAAGGGATGGAAAGGAACTTGTTTCGGAAGCAGACAGAGAAAGGAGTTGGAGATTCAGATAGAAAAGCATAAATTTCAAGAGGTGAGACAGATGTATTAGAGAAGGGTAAAAGAGTCCAGTGGGTGGGAGCAATAATAATACTATTAGAATCTGTTCACGTATAGGTAATGTATATATCTATCTATCGAAGGGATGTAATGCGATGTGGCTTTGGCTTTGGCTCCTGAACTATTAGTAGTTAGTCTGAGCTCTAATAACTAATAACTTTGTCCGTCTGCACTGTATTATGTATTATGCAGTTTGGATTTACGATTAGTAGTATAGTTAGTTGTTTTCCTTAGTGAGCCTCGTTTGTCGGCTAGGGATTGAGTGAGAATGTTATTACTATCTACATATTATCATGAGACGGTAAATTGAAGGAGCTTACAATCAGCTCACAGCAGTAGCTCTCGATCTTCCAACTATTTTATGTTTTACTGATTATATTGCCTTCTAACAAAGAGACAGAAAGCAGAATTGTGAAAATCGTCTGGGTATCCTCTTTTAACAATGTACAGTACAGTAATGGTCACTGCAAGCATTTCTATATAGAGGGAAAGCTGTAATAAATAGATAGTGCAACAAGGTCTAGAATAAAACTAATCATAAACATGTTCGATTGTTTTTATGTAGAAATAGATAAGTGCTTCACTTACCGACATTAGCACTAAATATTACATATTATGGAGAAAACTAGCTATATAATATACAATTTCCTTTCCTTACTTATCCTATTTTTAAATTAGAAATACAATACAAAAAAATACTAACTATATGGTCAATAAAGTGCCGATGATATAATCCAAATCCGGGGAGCTTATACGACGAGACAACTAACACTGCGTGTCTGAGCCTCATAATAATGATAACAAGGATCAAATATCTGCTTAGCAAAACTTCTGGTTTTTTTCCATAAAATACCGACGTTTTAATTTTAACGTACGGAAATTATTGGCAGTTCTAGTAAATTCAATGTTGCACCTGCATACCTAATAAATAATGGTAGAGGATTACACAATGTCTTGTTGTATATGAATGCAATATAATCTCACTTAAGTAATATATTGTTAACGGAATTATTTAATGTTTATTGGCCTGTGTTGTTATTGTGGTTATGTTATTAGACATGCCAGGTAGTCCTGTTACCCTGTTACAGTTGCAGTCGGTGTATCGTATAGAAAAAGCTTTTTGACTCATTTAAATAACTAAAGTATAACATAACGAAAGCACTTGAGCTGAACACGACAGGACACTGCAGACAGAGAAGAGTCGACGCGACAGGGATAAACTTTTAAAAAACTTAAGAGGACAAACAAGCTTTTTAGTTTAGAAAACATAAACTTACAAATAAGTACATCATACTTAATAACTTAAATATATTATTATTATTAGAGTTGTAGTTCTGGTGTAAATGTAATTGTACATAGATAAGGTAATGTACAGTACAGTACACTACCCGCCCTTATACATGCACACTATATATTTGATTGCAAATACTAGTAATAGTAATACAATGCATATTTTATACTATCTGTAGATAACGTAATGTAACATTGCATTGGAAATTGGAACCACGGTATAGACAAGGAAAAGCTGGAATTGTATGTACATAAGTAATATACTACTAAAACGAGAATGAGACCAAGAAGGGAAGGACGATGTGGATGTAAGATGTAAATGTAAGTGTGTACTAGTTTCATGTGAGACATGTGTTATGTGATTATAGGATAGCTAAGGATGTGGCATTTCGGTTTTGTAATGCAAACTACATGGATCCACTTGATCCACACTGTGTGTCGTACATGTTCAAACGCACACAAAAGTCATTTTGTAATATGAATGTAGTTTAGCCACTTTTTTGACGACTGTATATAAAATGAGCTTTTGTTCAAATTTCTTGTTCTTAAGGGATGCTGGATGCTTGACTCAACTTGGTTTGGCTATGAAGCTATGATAAGTATTATAATACTTGTGCAGAGCATACTTAAGAAGAGTTCCTAGTCACTTTCAATGAGTAATCTTTTAACATAGAAGCATTTGGTTAACATAGAAGCAAACTCCTTATAAATCTATAATACGTTTTCCTTACCAGACCACTATAGCTAGAGTTTGTCGAAAATTATACATAAAAACTTTCCTGACTTGTCCTATTTGAATTTACTTTTGTTAAATTTCCTTATAAGCATAGCATACCTGTACTTTAGAAATGCATTATGACTATTACCATTACTATAACAATACTCACTACTCAGGTCAGGAGATTCATCCTGTTCAACGAATACAATTCTAAATTTTAAACTGCCTAGCCCTGTAACATTGTAAATATTCGTTCCTACATTAATAGTAGGAACAACATCTTATTTACAAGCAAAGTGCTCACAGTATGAGTATAAACTTGGAAAATGTAGCGTAGGTATACAGGCGAAACTCATCTCCTAAATGTTTAAACTACATTATAAGTATTTAGTTACATGAGCATGATAATGAATAGTACGTAGCACTTCAGTTATATTAACAAGGCACATACCATACCATCTTGATCACCATCTTCTGAAAGTTAAACTAGTGTTGTAGGTATCATATGTCGGATTCCTATATCATATCTATAATGACTCTGGTTTATGTGATGTGCACCTTGACTAGTAGTTATGCATGTTCATTGGCTCTTCTAGGGTAGAGCAATGCAGCCAAAAATCTAGTAAATCCAAATCTGTACATGAATATACTAAACACAAAACATCACACCACACAATGATACTTAGAAAATAAAAAGTATGATATAGTGCACATACGCACATATATACACATGTTCTATGTACATATACTAATATAGCAAAGTATTAATTATTATAATTTGCATATTAACTGGCAGTAAGTATACCAAAGGTGAATTCTCATTCCCTTGCCTTAAATTCATGCAGATGTAGTTTCTTGAGATTTCTAACTTTGGTCAGCGACTACAGACTTCAAATATGTAGCCAATTTACTCAGCTTTAAATGCAAACAGTATCATGTTAATCTTATGCCTTATGGGTTTGTGCAACTGTCTTTTCAGTATGTGCTTAGTTAGAGTAACCCTTTAGGGACATTGTAAGTATTTTTTGATTATTAAGCTTCCTTTAAGCTGTTTCAATATATTTATGTGAATACGTACTAGTAATAGTAATGTCAAGAATAGCATTTGCGAAAAATAATATCCATGTGTGCATTCAGCAGTTATTTTTTAATGCTTGTACAAAGTACTTTATGAAGAGTGTGAGCTACAAGCAATTAAAACTATTATGTATCTACTACAGACATAAAAATATTATTGACATTCTTGGATTACTAACTTGTGCTGCTCTTTCTGTTAGGTATATTAAGGGGCAGGCAATAAATGTAATTTTTTATGCTAGACATATTTATACTTAAGTCTTAGAATTGTATTTATTACTTTAGCTGACAAAGACAAGTATTTAGTAGGTATGTAATGTACATAACTCTTTAGAAAATATATACTCATGAACTTGTGCAATAAATTCTTCTTTAATACCTACATAATGTTATCTAATTGTATGTGCATACTATCCAGTGAATGTGAGTAATATGATTTATTTGGCCTGTGTGAACACTACAGATATTTAATAAATAGCTATTAATTAAATATGTTGTAGTTCTACAGGTAGTACAGGTTTCCTACTTTATTACATCTCATTTTAATACTTAAGTAATACAGATAGTCTGCGACAATTTTCTTTTTTTAGTTTAGATTAATTGCCATATTATTCATTATTCATGACACAAAAATTAAGCTTAACAAAACGTCTTTTAAGAATACAGAGTCACGTATCCTGAGCTGTCTTGTCTTTTTGTATAGATAAGCTTATGTTACATACATGACTTCATAAATTATTCGCGGCTTTGTTTCGTCATCTCTTTTGCCTGCTCTAGTCTGGGATTCCATTCCTTCGTGCTCTCTAATCCATTATATTCTATTAGCTTTCTCTGAAGTGAAAAGAAGAAATGCAAGTTTTCTACATTTTCTAAGAAGAAGCAACAAATTCGAATAGATGTATTTTATGCTCGAGGTTTTGACTTGAACTCTAATCTGTTTAAGCATTAGTAGAAGTTTTAGTTATTTAATATTGTACATAAGTAGATACTACTATGTGCACAACTTAGCACTGATGAAAATTTAACAATAATAAGTGATGATTTAACTTCCCCCAGCTTCAGGTCATAAAAACTTGCATTTTGGATTGAATTTGCTCCAGACCAATCCGATTCACATACATACGCGCATAATGTAAAGTAGAGTTATTACTCACAAATATTAGTTAGCCTAAGGTACCTTAGTGCATGTACTAATCGTAAGAATGTATGATTTATCTTGAGTAAATACTAAATACCTGACCAAGTATGTACTTAGATACAATAAGGAAGGAGAGTAGGGCAAAATGTTGCACACATGTCATGTCCCCTTACTTAGAAGGAAAAAGGCTTCATTCTTATTTCTGTATTCTGAACAAAATGTCAAACTCTTTGAGATAATCTTCAGATTTCTGATTTTGATTCACAAAAGGCAATATGTCTCTGTTCTGTGTATATGGGAGTGGACATGTTGTCAATGCATCACAGCGGCGGGTCCATTTCACAGGCTTCATTCCTCTGATCCGTATTGTATTAACATACATATACTCTTCCCTTCAATCCGAAAGCGTTACAAATTAAGTTTACATACTAAATTCAAAATGAGTTTAAGCTATATATACATATATACAATAAGTATAGAGAAATGTAGATGACAATACAGTTAGACAATAAAGAACCTCCCTAAACTATTATTCCGAATGTCATACAGGAAATCAAGAGGCATGATATATATTCACAATGAATATGATTTGTTTTGCTGTGCCTCGCCTGCTTTTCTATTTCCTATAATGCATACTACCCACAGAATGTATTAGCATTACAAACCGAGATTGAATAGTGAAATACTTACACATAGTATGTACATACCTATTATCCTTAATCTTTAATATCTAAGATTGTATTGGATACAATACAATACATACTAAAATGAAATTCTAATACATACATTACATACTTACTGGTATATTTATAGGAAACTACTATATTCATTAATATTGATGCACATGACTTGAAAAAAAACGCAACAAAACCTTTTACTTATAAGTTTAACCGTCTAATTTGTGCTCCGGTATTTTTCAAGTGGAGATTTTCTTTACAAAGAGACATTCTAATCCTATAATAAGTGACTATCAGGCTCAAATATCTCCTCAATCATTTTCGGTGACATGTGAACTATATGGGTGGTAAAGCGACTTTGGCTAACATAGCTTCTAAAATATACGTACAGATAGATTCTATTGGGTTCGAAGTTGGAATGGATCCTTATGGATATGGATGGACTTTGAAATGCAAGGCAAGGGTCAAAATCCCGTCAAGGATTTGGGATTCCTATGGTTCTTTTTCTCCATTGAAAACTAATAAACCTGCCGACTCGGTTGAACAGCTCACAACACAAATACACTCACTAACTGATTGTGATTTTCTAAGTCCTCAATGAATTCAAACTTTCAGCTATCCTCTTTTAGTTGTCAGTTCATATATACCAATAGAATATAGAAGTTTTCTTTCTCGTACTATTTCTCCTACCTACTTGTCCCAAAGACAACTAAAGCAATGGTGAACTGGACAGGACACACACATACAAATACTACAATATGTAATACAGTCAACAATTACAAAAACATTCCCTGCAGACTGACCTGGCCTGGCCCCTTTTCTTCGTCATTTCATTCGCCTCAACTTTTATTTAACCTTTTCCGAGTCATTGACAACGCAAGTTAGGATTCACTCTGGTATTCACAGACAGTTCAGCTCCTCAACATCAAATCACTCACAATTCCCTATCACAGCCCTCATGGCTGTTCTTTGGTATTTTTAATTTGAATGGCTGATGAATAAGTATCTAAGTCGTATTCTAACTAAACTAGTATTAGTAATGTATGTAGATGTAAGTAAAAATATTTCTTTTCTTAGATATTGAGCTTAACTGACGATTATACTTCTACTGACTTAAAATACAAACTTATTTATGTGTGAAGTAGCCGCAACCCTTCATTTTACTACTTAATACGACTTAATGCTTATTAGCATACATATTTTTAAACATAAGCAAATAAGGGAACATTTAAAGGAATTTAAAACCTTTGCTAAAGAAAAGTCAAATCTAAAATCCAACCTAGTAAAAGCTTAGATACCAAACCAATAACAAAGCGTCTCACTTGTATGGTACAGCGCAGCGGTCCCTTAAGTGATATTAATGGATTTCTAGTGATAAGTCAAACTGTCTACTGTTTTGCATTATTGTCCATTATTGAGTATTAGGATTATAAACATAAAGCATATCATCAAGAAATATAAATGTACAGTGCACACCTGTAATTATTTAACTTTAAAATGCATATTATCCAACTAAATCCGTCAAGGAAGCAGAAAGGTTGTGTTATAGGCTTTAAATTATAGTGGGAAGGAATTATATTGGAAAAGTACGGAGAAACTTTTAAATGACCACCAATAAGAATTATCTAAATTACACTGATTGTGAACCAGAATGAGGAGTAGTGTGTAATTAACGTGTGTAGTCAAAGCTAAGGAATTTTTTTAGTGTTAAATGTTCATTGAATCGTATCTTCTGCATTATCTTTCTCTACTGCCTTATTGCTTGTTACTAGACTTCTGTCTTTGGACAAACATGAGTAACATACATGATACATGAATACAAACTTACAAAGAGATAATGTGTATTCAGTATATACTACATCACATAATATGTATGTAGGTGCATATAATGATACATTAGAATAAGAAGTAAGGAGAGATAGACAAGGCAGAGCCGCGTGTGCGTGTAAGGTAGAAAAGGTGGTTTTGCTGACCATGTTTCTACTTCACCTAACACAACAGATAACCAAGCCAGTTCAATAGTATTTAATGCACGCCCTTTTCGGTAATGACAGGGAATATGCCAGGATTTGCCATCGCATCCCTCGTCCATTCCAGATTCAGTTCCAATTTTCTTATACATACAGATATTACTATTTCACTATAACAGTCTGCTACATACTGCTATATATATACATATATACGTAGGTAGGAACCATATAGGTATTATAGATGTACTAGGGAGATATAGAGATATATTTGATCATATATTATTTTCTACTAATGATAAGACAACATGAGACACAAGTGTAGGTTTAAGTACACACAATAAATACAAACATCAAACAAGAATTGCAGCCTTAGAAAAAGACTCACGTTTTAGCCCGCCCGAGTGTGCGAGGCTGGCTTATGTAATCGCAATGTCTGTCCGTCCGTGCGTCCGTGCGTCC
>JAQFYC010002195.1:0-27496 GCA_034694165.1 Tomocerus mixtus
ACAATGGTTCATTTCCCTCAGTTAGCTTATCTAATCTGAATTTACACATTATGAAAATGATGACGTCTTTATGACAAAGAATTTATAGAACTTAGATAGCATAGTTATCTCCAACAGTCAACGAACTTACACTAAAAGGAACGAGTAGTACTATCAATATCAAGAACATAGTTTCTCACCTTACCCCTATAAGTCTAGCATAGCATAAACTAAAGAACTTCATATTTTTGACAAGTTGTACATTATTTCAAAATTGCGCTATTTCCCTGGAATTATCTAAACGCTACGTGATAGCCCACACAATCCTCCATTAAATGGCTATTTTCATCCCTCAGGGGAGTAGCGGAATAAGAAGATTATAGCACTTACATTAATTTTGCAATTACAACAAATTATGATCGGGAACCCTTATACATGGATCGAGAATACTAACACTCGTAAACATACAGGGTTGCTCAAAAGTCGCGCAACAATGGGACTACGATTTTTTTCTAAGTATCTGACTTTTTTATAGGGCAAATTTTTTTCATATTAATTCGTTTCAGACAATTTGGAGTCGATAACTTTTTTGGTGGGTGGGGTCCCCCAAAAAATTTATTTTGTCTTCCATTATTTTGTACTCGAGGGAGGATTTATTTTTGGCGCCAGTCTGTGGACGTTAGAGCAAATCATTTATGATGAGAAGAATGGCCAACTTTTAGCAGATAGAGCTTACGTGAACCTTTTTAATTGATTTAACTTCAACTTCGTCCTCCATCCTATTTACTAGGTCTTTTAAGAAATGTAACCTGAATTCCTAGAATAATAAAAGGGTCGATCGATAATCGAGTCATTTATAAAAAGAATTACAGAGTATGAACAACTTACGCCTTTTCTAATACTAATGCACATAATATGATTTTGTTAACCACTTAATTTCCGAGTACGTGACGTGATCTGGGTTTGGGTTTGATTTTAGATGGACCTGTGAGCTGTGACCCTTGAGGATATTTTTACATATTCGCTCACTTCAAGCTCAGATTTCACTTTAACTTAAAAAGCAGAATTTTATTGTTTATTATATTTAACTACCTTTTATAAAGTTTTACAAAAATATCGATATTTTTAGAATTTACAAATACCAGTGTGCCAAACTCGAAAAGGTAGTAAGATTGAAGCCAGCTTATTGCTAATAATGTACATAAATATACTATTTATGTATATTTACTCTGAATCAATTTTAAAACAATAGTTATTGTAATATTTATCTCGTGATGTGATGTATATATTATGTAATTAAATGCTTCAGATTAACAATGTGATTATAATATAGTAAGTCAATTCATAAATTAAGAGGTGTGTCAGTTACTGTGTCCTTTAATATTAATACTACCGATTGTCATTAATGTTCAAGGTTACATTATTCTATTTATAAGGATTTCGATATAAGAGAATTTCCCTAACGGAACCGGTTGTAAGCTTAAAGCCTATAGATATGCCGGGTTTGCATGGTCAAGTCCTTTTGTAACTAACACGCTAACACTGGACCTAAAATTGATACTGGATATAAATAGTTATCAAAATAATTTGCAGAGAGTGACAATTTGAGGCAATACAACTCACTATTATTACATTAATTTGATCAAATGTAGTGTATTAATTGCTTATTTATCTTGACACCCATTCGATGAGTTACTGACATAACAAGGTTAGTCGTAGTTTATAGGGACATCACTTTTATCCATTTTTACACACACCTTGGTTGTATTTGTAGGAATTGGAGTAGGTATATAGTATACTTACTGATTTTGAACATAAATGCATTATCTCTTTTTACACTTTCAACTTTTTAAACAATTTAATTTATTCTCTGAATTGAATCCACCTAAGGATTAATTAGTTTTAGCTAAACTGCATTTGAGTCAAAACATGAAATTAAGAAAACTATTTACTGTAATGCTGCTGCAATTGAGCATATTAATACCAATAGCACAAGCTCTAGCGGAAGATTCGTCATTTCCATATCAAAATTTGGAAAAAGCAGAGGAGTTTCTTTACGATACGTTTCCAGATGATTTCCTGTGGGGATTTGCCACTTCTGCATATCAAGTTGAAGGTGGCTGGAATTCAAGTGGTAAATTATTAAGTCAAATGGAAAACAAAAAGATAAATAAAAGAACTATTAAATTTTAAATGCTTTTAAGTGTAAAATTAATATTCTGGAAATTAAATATTAAAGGGAAAGGTGAGAACATTTGGGACACATTTACACACAAAGAGGACAGTCCTGTTGTGGACAAAAGCACCGGGGACATTGCTTGCGACTCCTATAACAAATATAAGGAAGATGTCAAACTCATTAAAGATGCTGGGGTACGAATCAGGAATCTCATTTTACTAAAAGCTTAAAATTTTGGGTAATTTTTAATGTTTTCTACAAATATTCTAAACTTTAGGCGGATTACTACAGGTTTTCAATCTCCTACAGCCGAATCCTCCCCACAGGAGACAAAAACAATGTCAACCAGGATGGAATAGATTACTACAATAATTTGCTCGATGAACTGGAGAATAATAATTTGGAAGCAATGGTCACAATGTACCATTGGGATTTACCACAAGCTCTCCAGGATATGGGTGGCTGGGAAAACGAAGTAATGGCCGATTATTTTACAGATTTTGCCCGAATTCTCTATGAATCCTTCGGAGATCGAGTGAAACTCTGGTTGACATTCAATGAACCCTGGGTTTTCTGTGTTTTGGGCTATGGTAACCCCGTTTTGGCACCTGGAGTTGAAGAGCCCTTACATTCTCACTACGATTGTGTTCATAATGTCCTCAAGGCCCATGCAAATGCTTACCATTTGTATGTGGAGGAATTCAAGAGTGAACAAAACGGAAAATGTGGAATCACTTTAGATTCAAATTGGTACGAACCGAAGAATTCCAGTTCTGCTGAAGATATTGATGCTGCTAATCGGGCTATTGAATTCCAGGTACATAATTAAGTTTTCAAGAAATTCATTTCTTGTGAAATACAATTGGAAATAGTTAGCAAATGTCAATTTACAAAGTTTTATGAAATTGTTTGTTAAACCTGCAGCATGCGTGGATGGGCAGTCCTTTATACTTGGGGGACTATCCAGAGCTTATGCGGAAACGCGTTGATGAAAAAAGTGCAGCGGAAGGTCTTAATGTATCCAGACTTCCCCATTTTAATGAATATTGGTCTCAAAGAATTAAAGGTATTCCTGAAAACCAAATCTTGCAAATTGTCTAACATTTTCCGCTTCAAAATAATTATTTTACGTCTCTTTTAACAAATTGTATGTATATTTTTGATAAAAAAGGTTCTCTGGACTTTCTCGGATTGAATCACTACTCTACTGAGCTGATTGAGCCTGGATACGAAGCAAGAAAAGATTGGTGGGGGGATCGAGACATACAATCTTCCAAAGATCCATCTTGGGAAGGAAGCGTATCTGGAAAAGACATCGTGCCCTGGGGATTACGGAAAATATTAAACTGGATTAAGAATAAATATGGAAATCCGGATGTCTACGTAACAGAAAACGGATACGCCGATCCAGAAGCTGGAGTAGGAACGAATGATACAACAAGAGTCGCTTTCTACAGAAACTACATCAACGAAATGTTAAAAGCGATCAAGATTGACGGGTGCAATGTAAAGAGTTACACTGCATGGAGTCTCCTGGACAATTTTGAATGGACACAAGGCTACACTCAAAGATTTGGTGTTCATTGGGTTGATTTTAATGATCCAGAAAGGCCAAGAATACATAAAGAGTCTGCGAAATCACTTGCCAAAATTTTTGCTGATAATGGATTTCCTGGGGAAAATGAGGCAACCACAGAAAACGAGGGAACACACGTTTTGCTCAATTTTTCAATTTTAGTAGTGATGTTAATTCATTTAATCGCATATAATATTATTTAAACAGTACCAGGGTACACAACTAATCTTATAGTTCACAGTATACTAAGTAGGATATTGGAAAAATATAAGTTTTTCGAAATCGAACAATGTAAATTACTGGCAATAATTAATTATTTGTCTTTCTTAACTCTTAAAATTGAGGTTATTGGTTAACAATACTTATTTCACACATGTACCCACAAGATGACATGTTTTACATTTGGAGCAATGAGAAAACTTGTTTTTGACACAGGTTTTACATGCCTTACAGTGTTTATATCTGTCTCCAATCTGAAATTGTAATTATTATTTAATTAATTCTCAATTATTAACAGGATTATTATTTTTTATTGAATAATAATGCAAAAATGGATTCGAATTTACCTTAGTTGTGCAGTCGTTACACTTGGCACAATGAAAATTGGAGTTGTGAACAAATCTCTCACATTTCTTGCAAAACTTGTAACCCTCACGTTCTATCGTCACAGCGAAATCTGTATAAATTCTCACTATTGGATTCCGTTCTAGAAAATAAAATTAATATTAAAATAATGTTGGAATATTCCAATATTTCTGTGATTTTAATCAATCAGCTACAAAATAGGAAGTGTATGTATGTTTAACATTGTTTAAATTGTAGTGTTAAGTATGTGTGTATTCTTACTTAATTTAGGATGATCAGCGTAGGTAATTCTGTAGTCCTGCATTTTTAACTGTGGATAGCACTTCATAATGTGTCCTTCATTAAAATACGGGTACAGCCATATCACTGTAGACAAAATGAATTACTTAAGCAACTAAGAATTACCCAAATAATGAAGTCAGAAGCCAAATTCCGACATTTCCAGTATAATTTTCTTTACCATTATATTTTTCCAAATCTCCGAGTAAGTTATCTTGACAGAATTTCAAAAGAGCGGGTTTCACACCAAAAGGAGGATCCATAATGACTATTAAATCTTTAGTTTTGGATAAGAAATCTCTGAATAATGACTCATTGGAGAAAAAATGGTTGTTACACATATTGTATTCCGCACTTTGACCAAGTTCCTACACAGATAACGATATCGGGTATGTAAATATGTAAGAATAACTTGCACTTTTCATTTTAGTATTGAATGGTGAGAATTTTACGTGTCGTAGGCACACAGAGTAACTCTAAAAGATGCATAAAACTTTCTCCCAAATCAGTTACAATTGATTATCGATAACATGATTAATTTCCCAGTTAAAACTGGAAGGAAATACAAGTGGAAGCATATGCCTAAGCACATGGCCCTATGTGCCTACGACTTTTTTGCTTACGAAATTCTGAATATCGAGAAGAAATGAGTTTTTCTTGCTCATAATGTTTCTGTGGATCGTCGGAGTTCCAACACAAAGGACGCTGTCATATTTTTCAATTATTTTTAGGAAAAAATTTGTTGTCTCCGTATCAAAAAAATATTGTGCTTGTCCTTTGTTGTTTCTTGGACTGATTAGATTTTTTCGGTGATTAGGATTATTGCTATGCTTCTTCCTTTTGCTATTTTCTTCCTCATAGAAGTCACATAGTTTTCGGGACCTACATAAAATATACCATCAAAAATACATATTCTTATTTTCATTTTCTAATTTCATTTCATTGCCACTGTCATCCGATACGTCACATAATTTTAGTCAACTAAGAAATGACTGAACCAATTTATTACAATAGTGATACATAGTATAGTATACTTTAAGTTGCATTACCGTACCTAAATGCAGAGCAGGCAAAGTACCCCTTGCCATTTCTCCGGAACAGGATTGTGGGCCCTGGAATAAAATTAAAAGTTAAATTTAACAGTGAATAGTGATGAATATTAAAAATTACGAAATTTTGGTTACGTGAGGAATAAGAGTAAATTCATTTGGTACATGGCAATGTTGGCAATTATAATAAAAAATAATGATTTAAAACAACTTGCCATGTGGGCATGAAGGATTGAGAGTGAAATCTCTAAGAACCAACTCAGTTTTCATAATTTTAAAAGAAATCTCCAGGAAAAGTGGAGAAAAGCTTAAAGGAGAAAAGAGAGTTTTGATTTTGACATTGAGAATTGTTTGTGTTTATGTAGAAAGGTAATTTGAATATTGGCGAGCGGGATATCAGGTGGGTTGCATCAAGGTCATAAAAGCAAACGTACGAAATAGATTCAGACGGATTCCAAATATTATTGAAGGTAAACAATACAAAAGTTGTTCTGCTCGTTAGGAAGTGTCATAATCATAATTATGTGAAAATGACGTCGTCGAAGCCCCCGAAAATAATGGTCTTTCGACCAACATGGGACGAGTTCAAGAATTTTTCAGAATACATAAAATTCATGGAGGCATGCGGCGCTCACAAAGCGGGCATTGCCAAAGTGGTACCTCCGAAGGAGTACGTGCCCAGGAAAAGTGGCTATGATATCGATAGTCTAAAAGTGACCATTCCTGCTCCCATTTCACAAGTTGTCACTGGGAAGCAGGGGCTCTACCAGCAAATTAATATCCAGAAAAAAAGTGTCAAAATTCGCGAATTCAAAAAGATGGCCGAGTCCAACGAGTAAGTTTTCCTCGTTTTTTAAAAATTATTTTGACAAGATTTTGTGTTATTTAGTGTTGACTTGATGTTTGATGTTTAAAAATAAATATAAAATTATTAAATCCCCATTATTTTTATGCTTAATGCTTAGTAGTTTTACATTGATTTAAATGCTATCCAGATATTTAGCACAGTTCCTCATTTTCAGATTTATCCGTGAACTCTAAAATATATTGAGTCAAAAGTTAGAGTAACATATGTTGTACTCTCGTGTAAAATTAAAGTATTAGTTGGAGGATACACTGTTAATCATTAATGATTGTTAATTATTTTCTATTTACAGCTACAAGACTCCCAGACACTTCGACTTTGAAGATTTGGAAAGGAAATACTGGAAAAATATTTTATACGGGAGTCCAATCTATGGAGCAGATGTTTCGGGGACTTTGACAGATGAGGATATGAATGTATGGAATATAAATAAATTAGGAACGATCCTTGATTGTGTGAGCGAAGACTATGATGTCAAAATCGAAGGGGTTAACACTGCCTATCTCTACTTTGGAATGTGGAAAACTACATTTTGTTGGCACACAGAAGACATGGAGCTATACTCTATAAATTATTTACACTTCGGACAGCCAAAAACTTGGTAGTTATTAATTTTAATTGATATACAATTGTGAATACAATTTAAACTCCCGTTTTATACTATTTTCAATGGAAACTTTAATAACCAAGAGAAATTTTATTATTTTCCAGGTATGCCATTCCCCCGGAGCACGGACGTCGACTGGAGCGTCTCGCCCAGGGCTTCTTTTCAACCAATTTTCAGGAATGTCCCGCTTTTCTTCGTCACAAAATGACATTGATCTCACCACCAGTTCTAAGGCAGTACTCTATACCCTTTGACAAGGTAAATTAAAAATTTTTAATCTGAATGGGACCCTTTCTTTGTTAAAAATGAAGGAAAGAGAGCTAACATTATTTTTAATTAACAGATTACTCAAGAGGAAGGCGAATTCATGATAACTTTTCCCTACGGTTATCACTGTGGGTTCAATCATGGATTTAATTGCGCCGAATCGACTAATTTTGCAATGCCTCGCTGGATTGAGTATGGAAAAAGGGCTTTGCAGTGTTTGTGCAGGTAAAAGTTAATTAATAGTGGTTTTTTTTATTTTGTAAACAATAATTAAGTTTCAATTCTTTAATTTAATTTAATTTTTTTCACCAATCAGGAAAGACGTAGTGCGAATTCATATGGATACTTTTGTGCGACGCTATCAACCAGACAAGTATGAATTGTGGGTTGCTGGCAAGGATTACGGGCCCCACCCAGAAGACCCAACGAGGTCGTCCTTTGCCCCACCTCCAGCGTCTATGGAAGATTGCAATGGTAGACGAATAATTCTCTTTACTTTTTTATTGTATAACTTTTAGAATATGGAATTAATTGTTTTTATGTTTTGTAGATCAAAAACGGCGTCATTTAGTTCACCAGGAAGATGGGGAACAAAAAGAAGGAGATAAAAAGGAAGGTGAGGAAATAGAGGAGGTGGATGAGGAGGATGATTACGATTATGACACAGATGACGAGGAAATGGTGGCAGATGAGGGCGTCATGGAGGTCTATAAAGACTACTACTCCAAAGCTGGAGAACCTATTGATAGTGGTTGGTGCTCAATTATTTTTTATATTTTAACCCAAATCGTTTATATTCTGAAATAATTTTTATGTAAAATTAGCAGATGAATACGAAAAAGCTGACGTTGGGATGGAAGACCCAGACTTTTCATTGTCGCCTAAAAGAAGCAAAAAGAAGACTTCTACTAAGAAAAGGAAATCCGTTAAAATTTTATTACTACCAGATCAACCTAAACCGGAGGACCCAAGCAACAAACTGGCCAAGACGATTGAGGAATTGAAAAGTAGGTTGGTCCAACCTGCCAAGTTCAATCCGTATGGGTTTTTCCCATCTGGTACGTCTCAAATCAAATTACAATATTTTTGCGTGTATATTTACATAATTACAACTAAAAAGGTATTCTAATTTATTTCTTATTTTATTATTATAGCCTCGGAACAAGGCGAGGATTCTAAAACTCCAAACGAAAATCAAATTGACGGACAAATTCCATGCTCAAGTTCAAATTGTGTTGAAGGCCAGAGTTCCAGTTCCGCTAATACTAGTAAGGAAGCTCCCATCTCAAATCCCATGGAAATTGCAAGCTCTTGTTCCAAGTTATTGAAGGATGTGGGTGCGAGCTCAAGTTCCTGTAACAAAGAAGGTGCAATTTATCCTACGAAGGATTTGGTTGTGAAAAAGAAAGATAAAAGTTTAACAGACGAAAAGAAAAGGCAGAAGGCCGAAAAGAAGAAAAATAAATTTAAAAACGAAGAAAAAGTGGCGAAGAAAGGAAAAGGCGGGGTGAGGGAAGGGATGTTTGAAAAAGGGTGGTCCCCCGTCAAGAAAACTCCAGGGGAGTGGAAAAAATCACAGGGAAAAGACTTCAGCAGGGATAGGGACAAGCCCCCGATTCTAACCCCAGAGAGGGCATTTGGTCTCGATAATCGTTTTGCAGAAGAAAATCCGAATAGTCCAAGCTGCACTCTGATTTCAAAAGAAACAGTCATGAAAATCGAAGTAGCAGGTCAAATGCCTTCAAGGGATGGGATAAAACTGGAGAAAATCCAGAAAATCAAAATAAAGAAGGAGAAAAATCGGCTAAAAGTAGAGGAAGGGGGCGATAGGGAAGTAAAGGTTAAAAAGATTAGGTCACCCAAGAAGGATCCCTCTGAAAGGAAGGCTTCTCCTAAAAAGGATCTCAAAAATCGACTGGACAACTTTCAGATACCCGTTCCAGCAAATCAATATCAAAATCAACCCACAGATTCACCCAGCAAGGATCTCCAGAACCGCCTGGATAAATTTCAGATCGTCTCTCCACAGAAAGGGTTCAAATACAACGACGGGGTGAACAGATTTCAAAATTCAGCCCCAACTCCAGCTGTTCCAGGCTCAAGTTTCAATTCTTATAACCCCGCTCTAATGAAACTGGAAGGAGGAGCTACAAATCCAAACCCAGCGTACCCTCTTGAAAGAATTAAAAAGGAGAAGAAAGTTAAAAGGGAAAAGTCGCCCAAGAAAAACTTGGAAATGAGTTTATTGGGAGGGGAAGCTCAGCTGGAGAAAAAGGTCGGATCGGAATGGATGGAGTCCCCCAGCAAGGATCTGAAACGTCACATGGACAATTTAAAAGTCGCTTCGTCTCCGGACAAAAAAGGGAAGACGTCCGTTTCTGTTTCTGATAAAGAGTGTAAACCTTCCGTGAAGAAGGATTCCAGTGAGAGAAAGCCGCGACCTCCAGCATCCGAATCGGAGAGGAGAAATTTAGATATGATCCTGGAAATGGTCAGTTCTGAATCTTACGAACCCCCACCTTTTGAAATAATAAATGCGAGTATGATGAAACCAACACCGAAATCTAAATCCCCTCCATCTGCTACCGTTGTTGGTGATGGAATTGGAATTTCTCCTGGAATTCCAACAGTTTCTGCACCTCCTAACGAAAAACGCAAATCGGAGAAAAAGGAACGACGACAAAAGTCGCCATCCTCTTCCCCTAAAAAACGAACTCTGAAAGTCAAAAACAACCTGGACAAGTCAGCTGAGCAAAATTCATTTCAAGAGCGAATCAATTATTTATATCCTGGATCTGCTGCTGCTGGAATAGCCAATGTTGGGCCCCCTGGACAACAAAAATTTAGTAATAATTCGAATAGCAATAATATTAATGTTCCTTCAGTTCCTCCAGTACCCGCTGTCCCCACAGCAGCAACCTCCGCCACCGCATCCTCCCTGGTGTATCCCCAGTATCAACATCCCCCGCCACACCTTACAAATAATGGACTCCCCTCAGCTGTTTCCACAAATGGACAGAATTTTTATCCCAGAACCGCAACAGCGGCAGCGAATATGCTAGGTTTTTATGGAACTGGAAGTGGAACTGGACAAAGTACTTCTACGAATGCTTTTAGTGCTTTCAATTCTCCGGGAAATAACTCTAATAGCAGAACTATTATTTATCCTCAAAATAATGTTACAGATAAGTATTCCAATGTTGTTAGTAATAGTAATAGTGGAGGGGGCGATTTTGTTCTCCAGCATATACCCCAACCCCAAAGTAGTACAAGCGTCAATAATTCAAATTCGCAGACGACGAATATCCCCGCCATGCCCAGACAGCAAATGCAGCAACAGCCCACTTTGCCTGGAATTCCCAGCTCATCCCTAAATAATATTTCTGCCTCAAATAATTCGGCACCTGGACAACAAACCTCAATTCTCTATGCACAAAATCAACAAAAGGCAGATACTATAATGGCTCCAGTTGCTGCACAAGTCGTAGGCAATGATACCGGACAAAATGCCGCTATTGCTACTCCAGAAGGTAACTAATTGCATTAATTTCATGAAATTTTAACAGTATTTTTTTTAAATCCCGTTTTATGGTACATTTTTGAAATTTTTTATCAAATGCGAGTGAAAATCCAAATTGGAAAATTGCCGGAAGTTACTATTATGACCACATACTTGTCCAGATTCAAAAAATGTCAAAAATATCTTCCCGACTCATGATAAATAATTACACTATGATGACAGTTCACTAATATTTTTTATCTTGATACAAAAATCATTAATTTTAATTTCTCAGTTAAATTAATTTCTTGTGAATTACAATTTTACAATACAATTTTTCGATTCTTTAGTAGAATGTACTGGCTGGACTATATATTTAATAAATTAAATAGCTGCTCTTCTATTTGATTTATATTTACCTATGCTTCCTATTACAATATATAATAATTATAATTAAGATTATCGTTCGTATTTTCATTTTCGTATATAATTTTGTGTATACTGTATCTATTTGCTTATTATATAATAATAGTTAGTTATTTGTTCTATAGGTATGCTTAAATAATAATATTTATCTATTTAGGAATAATCCCACGAAGTCTGGAGAAATTGCTGGAGAACCGTCCTCAAGTCAGCATTCAGCGCCAAGACCCATTAGATCTGATTCCCTTTTTGGCTAACTCAATTGTCAATAAGTCGTTCCAGAACGTAAGTGAACTAAATAATTAGTTTACATATAAAATAATAATAACTTTTCTTTTCTTAACAAAGTCAACAAGTTTAACATTTAAGTTCGTTATCGTTTTCGTGATTACTGGAATAATTAACTATTTAATTAATAATACATAATATTGGAATGGAAATTATTGAATACGAAAGTAGATTAGTAACAGTGTACAGTTTACAGTAACTAGCAAAATAATAAGTCATTCATTTCATAAGTACAAATAATAAGCTACTAATAATTACTAAATGCTAATAATAATTACAATAATTATTTCTAATTTGAAATTCTTTTTGAAACAAACTTTTTCCAGCTGCCAGCGGCCACGCAAGAGAAAATGACGTTCTACGCTGGAGATGACAACTGATTTTATCGTGTTCATTTTTTAAGTTACCGATTTTGAATAATAAACTCCGAGTATTATAAAAGCAAAATGATTTTTCTTGTTCGTTTGGGAAATACAAGTTGATTGATACTAATATATAATGAATTATAATAAGTATATTTTGTTGAGTATTATTTTATTCCTTTGTTAGTGTCCCTTCAGTTGTTTTCTTTGGCGCAAATCGATCCCATTGGAATTATTGTCCAAAAGGTTCATTATGGAGGGATCCTTATCCTTATTATCCTCCTCGTCAATGATCTTGGGTGACCGATGAGGCTTTCGTTCCAATTTTGTAGTTGACTAAAAATTAAATAAAAGCAACGTTACATTCAAAATTACTAGTCTCAACTTATGTCGTGTTCTCATATTACTGCTTACATCTTTATTCTTATGCCTTCTGACTAATTTTACATTAAATTCGGTTACAGTTTCGTTCATAAATTAAAGAACGCAACTTAGAATTGAATTTGTATTTCATAGGATTTTTGAAGAAATATACTTAGTGTCGTTTGAAAACATTAAAAGTTAAAACTGGATATTGCGCACACACAAATACATGAAATTAATTGTACCATTACCGTAAAATATAAAAAAGCTTTGGATTTTCTGATTATTAAATGTAAGGATAATTAAGTAACAATAAATCGGGAAAGTATTTATTGAAGAATGGGAAACCTTTCAAATGATATTTTAGTGGAATATAAATATTAACTATACTTCTTGAGGTACTTAACAAGTCAGGTCAAAATTCGATGTGTAAATAGATTAGGTCTTGCATATATAATTTGGATGTTTGAATTACCTTCCTGGATTGGATATACGCCTGGGTGTAGAAACTGGAGAAAAGAAACAAAAAGAGAACTCCGTGACATCCGATCCACCAGACGAAAGCCTTTGGATAATTGCACTCAATGAACAGCAATTGGAATGCATGGGTAGCTATCAATATGAACTGGATCTGCAAAAAGGAAAAAAATTATTTGTTCAATTAAAATTAAACTTAGAAAAAGTGAAAGAGAAAAATAATATTTTTGAACTTGATTAAGTGGGCACTAACCATTTGGAAGTTGGTGAGGTGCTTCTTCCACCAAATATATTTTTGGTAACGGGGACCCATGGCCGCCACCATGTAGTAGAAATACATTACGACATGTACGAATGTGTTTAGTAATCCAAAAAACGTACTGTGACCGCCTGCAATTCCAAAAACAATTTTATGTCCATTATTCCTCCCACTAAATATATTTTTGGCATATTTTAACAAAAATAATGATAATAATTACCCGGTGTGAATTTAACACCGAACCAGACGCTCATTGGCATGCACCCGTGATGAATCACATGAAGTAGCGACACGTGGTTATATTTTTTTCGAAGAACAAAGAAAAACTAAAAAACGACAAATCATGATAAAAATTCCAGAAAATAAATTTTGCAAAAAATATTCATAAAGAGTAAATAACTCACCGTGTCGAAAAATTCCGTATATTTTGAAAAATAATACCACCAGCAGGCATGAACCATCTAAAATATCAAATTATATTAAGCTTCGCGTTCACCTTGACCTAGATGAATTCCGAACTTTTGTCGTGTAAGTGTGCTGTCTGCGTTGTGAATTGTGACTGTGATACAAGTGAATGTAGGTGATTATTGTAATTGTAGTGTTCGTCATTTGTGTGGTGTAAAAATGTTCAAAGTAAGTTAAAGTTATCGGCGGAGCTTCAGCATATCTTGTTTTTTCCTCACGATTTTAAAAATGCACATCTCTTGTAATATATTTGCCACCACCCCTCTGAAACTATATATTGTAATGTAGACAAATACGATATACATTATAATATTCGGCACAGGAACAAAGTTACACATGCGCTATAGAGTAATGGTAGACGAAGGGCATGTTCGAATCATCCATTTTAGATGGTGAAGAGTGCACGAGCCAATAGCGTTGCTGTATTTAGTTGGTAGTGTGATTCTTGTAATTGTATAGTATAAGAATCACACTACCAACTAAATACAGCAACGCTATTGGCTCGTGCACTCTTCATCTTCTAAAATGGATGATTCGAACATGCCCTTCGTCTACCTTTACTCTATAGCGCATGTGTAACTTTGTTCCTGTACCGAATATATCATGTATCTTATTTGTCTACATTGCAATACCATTAAGCAATTATATATAGCACAGCGGGGATTTACATTTAGAGATAAGCACCGGATAATATACAATGCTCCAATTATAAATATTGAAGCAAATTAAAAATAACTTGCAGAAAATTCAAAGTTGTCTAAAAATAGAATACAATATTAAAAATTAATGGAAAATATTACAAAATTAGCAAAAATTTCTCTTCCAAATTGAAAAGCATTGTAAATTACTATAAAATATTGATAGTCATTGCTTATAAGCCCAAAATTAGATTTAAAAAAACAAAAAATTGTTAGATGATTTTTGTGAAATTAAATTTTTTAAAAGTATATAAGAGGTTGCATTTTCAAAAATCCGTGGTATTGATATTGTGGCGTAGTGTGATGTAAAAATATGGTTAAAATAATAATAAAAAGGAGAGAGGAGAGGAAGTATACAGAAATTATCGCTACAATTAGTCAAGGTAAGTTTACTAAAAGGTACATTATTCAGATGTGAGGTGAACTCACCCGCAGAGCCAAAGCGGATTTTGAAATGTCGACAGGAAGCTGATGTCCCCCCGCAACCACCCTGACATATAGACAACTACTTCACGTCACGTCACGTCACGTCAAATCACTTCAACTCGGAATTTTGTACAAAGCTATTAAGCAATTAACTAAATATTTAACATCTTCTAATTAATTAACACGGACGTACGACAGTGACACAGCTTTTGATACTTTTCTACTTTTAGGTAAGTCACTCACATTTAATTAACTAAAATTAAGTGATTGCTAATTTCTGTTTGATAATCAGTCCGCATTTTCTAATTTATAAGCGAGTGTGTGTAAATGGTAAATGGTGTAGTGTGAACAGTGAACATAATTAACAAAGTGAATTCTATTTAAGAAAATTAATCAACTAATTAACTTAAATTATTAATAGAGTTGTTAACAGTTAATTAACAGTTAAATAATAAAGATTGGTGGAGATGCATGGAAATTTTGGAGTCGGAAGTGTGTGTTGGTGAATTTTTGCTTTGCTTTGCTTTTTTGGTTCCGCCACCTTGCCAATGCCAAGCAGTTTTTTGAAACATTCATTGTTAAGTAGTTGGACAAACCCTGATGGCCATTTCGTTGTTGGAGTAGTCAACCGGCTGGCACCTGAAACTGTAGCCGTGGAACCAACCCCCGCGTCCGTACTAAACAAAAATAAAAAAAATTAGGTCGGGCTAAAAATTGGATTATTATTAATTGTTTTTCAACAATGTTGTAATTATTTTATTACTGCGTTGTAATTGTCCTTAATTATTGCATTACTATATTATAAATAACAATTTATTGTTGTCTGCTTTCCATAATAAGTAATAAGCATTTTTTTAATTTTTTATCTTCCGATATTAATATAAATATTTCATTTCCGTAAAATTTAAATATATTTTTGATTTTTCATCGTTTAATCTGAGCATATTAAGTCTTTTCGCCTATTTGTAATTGTACTTAGATATAAATTCCAACAATTAATTTAAATTCGAGTAAAAGTGTCTATTTATCTGTAGAAAGAGCATTGTTGTTCACATCAATACAAGACATAAGAATAAAAAATAATTGTTTCCTTTCTCTCGTTTGTAATTTAATTTAATAATTTGTAATAATGACCTTGCTTTGAATTATAATTTCCATTACGCAATATATTATGTTGCAGTGAAAATAGTAAATAGTAAATAATAGCGATAGAAAGCCCGACCTTTGGAAAAGAGGAATTATTTAATTCCGTGTGTTAGACATAACAATGTGTGAAATGATATGTAATTTATATACACTATCATTTCTTACACATTATTCATTACATTATAGCATGTAATAGGGCAGTGAATGTAAAGTAGTTTACTAATACCTGCAGTAAAGCTAAGTTAAAATATTATAATGTCTAGCTAAAGTCTACCTTCCCTTAGCACTTTAATTTAAACGTATTTTTATTATCCTTTTAGTAGAAAATTGACCGAGGCGTAAAAAGGATAAAAATACTTAAAATAGCTTTAAAGTGCATTTATTTTTATCTCGCAAACTATTTTGTGACAATAAATCAGGTCACGTAAAGAACTAAATTGCTTTAGTTCATGAAAAGTTCTTATTTTCTCATTACACAATTGGGTATTTAGGGTCCATATAATTTACAAATATGTACAAAGTAGAGTAAGTTCTAGGGAATCGGGATTATAATTCCTTCTAGACTGGAAGGATTGTTATTTAGATTGCAGTTGCATGGATAAGTTAAGTAAAAATAGACACAGGCACGAAATTGCTTTCCAGGAACAATGTAACCTTATTTTAAAATGTACAATGCTGTATTGTGGTGTACGGGTATGTGTTATCTCACGAAAACATTACGATGCATAACGCATGGGAACAAATATTTACGTACTATATTACTACTTATATTTACATTTGTTACCCTTCTTATTATTCCATAGGTACATAATATTCAGAAATACTGAAATTGTAATTGTAATTGTACTGAAATTACTTCATATTATTCAAATTCTTCATAAGAAATTTCCCAAGAAACTAATGAAAACTATTTTCGTTCCTTGTTACCGATTACTATTATTTTTCTTTATTAGGTAAGTAAGTATATGTACACACTTCATTAAGCATGGGAATTAAATCGAGAAGCTTGCTTATAATGATAATAATAATATTTCGGCACGTACTAATGTGCAGAAAAAATTCGCAAGCAATGAATGACTGATATTAACCCCAGATAAGATTGCTTATTACAAAATGACAGCGTGTTTATCAAATTAAAACAAATTAATTACTTCCGTTAAACGTTTGAACTAGAAATTACTTGATAGTCGGCGCAATGATTAAAAATAACCGTGCGAAAATTTGCATAATGAATCACACCTCTATTTATATTACATTTACTACAGATAGGTACACGCCTTGATTACAAGCTTTTTTTAAATACCCATTAATTTTTTTAACTAACTATAACTAGGTACACACGTAGAAAAGTCGGCACGCTTTAGCAGTGCTTGTAATAAAATATTTTTTACAGAATCTTACTTATTTTTCGAAAAACTCACCTCATAAAAAAGCCAGGCGGAAAATAGGACTTGGAGTCCATTGTAGAATACAAGAATATTTCTTAGATCATAAGGTTCTCTATTCTCCATGAATTTTGGTCCAATTACTTTAACGATGAGTACATAGCTAAGGCAGATTGTCAAGGTGGGCCAGGGGCTGGACATCAGAAACCAGTCTTCTACGCGGAGGTCTGAAAAACGAAAAGAAAAATTATATTTTAGAATTTAGAGAATCAATATAAAAAATTGATAACGTCATTTGTATGGTATTTAATATTTAACCTAATTAAATGGACTTACCTCGCCTGGAGACAATCTCCTCGTATTTTTGAAAAATAGCCTCCATGATAATTTTTTTGGGAAGAAGACTCAGACTGTTGGAAGAGAAACTAAACACTAAGCTTATAAAAAATCAAAAGTGAGGGTGTTTAGTATTTTTACATGGCCTTGACACGTAAATAATGAGAATTAGGTTTTCGCATTTCTCGTCGTGTTTGTTTTGTGTTGTTGAGTAATGAGGATGAATGAGGATGAGAAGTTTGTTGATATAAGCGATAATGACTTTAAATTGGAGATATAATAATTACAATCGGAAAGGCGAAGATAAGGAATCCAATTGTGTTGCCGTCCGTGTGAATTTTGAATTAGTATTTCTCATAAACTTAATAAATGCCCTAACCAAGCCACACCAAGACTGAAGACCTGCCAGCAGCCAGCCACTACGACTACCCTACACTTTAAACACTCACAATTTACAATACAATCAACACACAACAATCATAGACAGCAGAAGACAAGACAAGACAGCACATAGGTCTAGTTCTTCACTGTGTTTTATGTATGTTCCTCCTTTTTATGTTATGTGTGGTATGTAAAGGTGCTTCTTCTTCATTCTTATATTAATGATGATATGATGGTTTGCTTTTGCTACGTACGGATGTGCAAGGTGGAATGGATTAACTATAACAAACTAGTACAATGTAAGGTGTTTCAAGGCAGGTGTTATGTTACGTTATAATATTATAGAAGAGTTGTTCTCGTTATAGAAGAGATTCAAGAAGCTTTTCCTTTGCCTACTTCTGACTTGCTCCTAGCTTTTGCTTGGCATGGCATGGCATGGCTTGGCCTGGTCTCGTCTAGCAGGGGTCAAAGTTTCACAAAACCGGTTTCATAATTAATTCCCATTTTTTATCTGCATTCTTTTCATGATTTCCGAATGATTTTTCCAAGAAAATGGATTTTCAAATGGCCGGTACAGGAAAGGAATCCTGGCGAGGGCGATCCTGAGGGAATCTCCGAAAATTTCTCTTGATTGTTAATTGGATTGAAATTTTAAAGGGAATTTTTTCTTTTTGACTTTTTCCGTTTCCTAAAAGTTGGGCTGAAGTTTAACATTGATTTTCATATCCCGCCGGCGACTCCTAGTGTTACTGAGGATAGTTTTCCGGCCGTTTCTATCAAGTTCTCAAAGTTTTTCAAGCGAGGAACACAATCCTGCTAGCACATGATTCATTCTTCAACCGCTGGGAACTGCAATCGCCTTTTAGCCTTCAGAATTAATTCCTCAACTCATCTGCTCTGTTTCCCTGAAGTGAAGTTGGTTTTGCCGTCAAAATTTTCAGAGATTTTCCAGTGAACTGAAATAAGTTCCAGAGAATTTAAATTTTAAAATGGCCGACGATGAAATACAGGTAAGGCATCACTAATTTCAAAAAAAAATTCTCAATAAATAAGTTCATTTTTAATTCGAATATTGATTCTTAATTCCGAAATATTTGTTGTTGAAATTCTACAAAAGTTAAATATTATGTTACACAAAAAAGGGCAGGGAATCATTTCTAAGTTATTGTCCAAAGATTTTTGTGATAAGATAATATGTATTTCCTGAATTTTGAAAATTGTTTTATCTTAATCTAGGCCTACATTAAGCATATAACTTACAAAAAGTGTTTATACATTAAAGCTCAATGCAGTATCGATTTTCTTACGCAATTTTATCCTGGTCGATTTAAGTCTCCGATAATCCTTTTGATTCCAGAATTTGTGAGTGATTGTTTTGTTGATTGCAGGATCCTTTAGAGGTTTTGCGTGAAAAGTGCCGGGAGAAGAAAGAATGCGCCACACTGGGCGAAAAACTAAATACTTGCAATGATCGCGTAAATAGTAAAACAAAAACTGCCGAAACTTGCGTAGAGGAGGTCATCGACTTTTTCCATTGCGTCGATCACTGCGTAAGTCCACTGAATCCGTAAAATGCCCTATATTCAAACTTTTAGAGCAAATATTAGTATTGGTTTAATTTTTATTGTATATATGTTGTTTAGTAATCGTAAAGTCTAAAGTAATGATTGTATTACCTATTTCAGGCTGCCAAGACTCTTTTCACTCATTTAAAATAGCAGAGATGACCCAAATTCAGAAAGAGTGAATTGTACTTGTATGCGTAAACGTAAAATCAACTTAAAATGTTCTATGTAGTCAAAAAAGTGAATCAAATTTCAAATAAATACAAAGTGTGTTACTAGAATTGTAAATACTAAAATCTAAACCGGTCTCGTTTTTCTACATTGATTTTATGCACGTTCATTTAGTTCCAATTTATGAAAAACTCTTAATTGGGTCAATGTCTACATTTTAGTTTACCTTCTAATAAATTAAATAAAACTAATATTTGACTTCCGAATACAATTACAAGCGAATATTTCCTAATTTTATACCTTTCCGATAATGAAGCAGCATTTTTGAATTCTTATTCGCCTTACCATTTAAATTAAAATGGTGAATAATTTTCAAAACTAGCTTGGCTTAATTTTCTGGACGATATAAAACTATGAATGAAACATAGATGATGTTGACCTACATTTGTACATTTGTATTCAGAAATCAATAATTTACTTTATCTAATTTATAGCAAGATGAACTACTTACATAAATACTATATTTTATGCTAGAGAAATTCCAACTTTATGTAATATCACCATAATTAAAATGCTAGAATATATTTGATGCATACCTTTTAGCAAATGACAAGTAGGTAAAAATCTTGCAGAACTTGAAAAAATTCCATTTCTCAATTATAAAATTAACTAGTAATGAAATTAATCATTTTCTTACATTGCTATTTCAGCAGCATTTTTAATTTTAGATTATTAATGATAATACTTGTCGTTTGCTTATGGCATTTTATGATTCCTACTCATGACAAAGATGATTGTTATAATTAGCAGATAAGCGCAGAAAGGTGAATGTCGCATGGGTTAGTATTTTGTGACTGATTATTGGATCTAATGAGAAGTTATTGGTTAGTTAGAGTGAGCTAATTTAGAAGTAGATTTGAGAAAGCCGAGAGAGAAGAGAGATATTTAGGATTGATTGATCTCAGACAGGTGGTTAATTAATACTTTGATTTTTTGAAGGTTGAAACAGAGTTTTCATTTTCAGTCAGCAGCGTACAACGGTACATCGTACAACTCGAAACGAAATGATACAATTACATAATAGTAGTAGGTATTTAAATTGAATTGGTTGGCATTGGCATGAATTGAACTTGGAGGAATTGGAACAATTAGCTAATTAATTAATAATAATATCTGAAAGGCGGCGTGTGTATTGATTGGTTTTGTTGTATTGTTTGTTGTAGTAGGTAATGCGACATAGTAATTAAAATTGAATGAAATTAACCAAATTTATTAAATCAATAGTGATTGATTCCATTTAAATTGTTGATTTGCTGGAAGCCTGGAGGGGCCTGAGCTCCTCCCACTCCTACACCTGGAGAAGAGGATGACGCTGGAAAGTACTGGTGATGATGATGGTGGTTGTGATGATGATGTGGCGGCTGCATGTGATGGTTGTGGTTGTTGTGAACGTTGTGGACATTCGGGTGATGTCCATTTCCAAACGGTCTACAATAACAATGCAAATTAATTTTGTAGAATAATGCAAAAAATCTCCAAAAATATTTTCATCGGATTGAAATGAAATTTTACAATTTTTAGCACTACAACGGAAGAAAATAAATTCCTGTGTTGTAATAGTACAGAAAATAGCCTTTTGCTACATAAAAAGAAAGAAAAACGTATTCCGCGTCATAAAATGAGAAATTTACTTTACGATATACAATGAAATAAAAACGTTTTTGTGATTGAAATCTCTTTCTAGTTGCCTTCACAAAATGATAGAAAAACATGTCAATGACATAAAATGCTTGACATCTCCTTCTAATTGCACAAAATGATATAAAAACACTCATCGACATAAAATGGTCGAAACCCGCTTCGGTGGGCACTAAGTGACAGAAAAGTGCTTTCAGCTGAATAAATGTTGCTTACCCGTTCTGAAAAAAGGGGAAATGATTTTTGGGTACGACTTGTTGCTGTGTGGATGAGGAGAATATAATGGCCGGGTCAAGGGTCATCCAATCAGACTGATTACTGTGATTATTATGAGGTTCTTTCGACGTCGATGGATAATTGTTATACGAGTTAAAACCTGGAGGAGGGCGAAGTGGTTGGCTTGGCGGACCGTTATCTATTTCAGTCAAATTTAATACTGTAATTAACTTTTAATGGTCTCAACGCTTTAAAAGCGCCAAAAAACTAACTTAAAGCTGTGCAATAAGGTAATTTAGTTGACAATTCAATATTTACCAAAGAAAAGCGAACTGTTTCTCGAATTTTGTGAAACTTCAAGTTGTATCAACTCCTCGAAGGCCTTCTGTGTTTCGTGGAAGGGGTCAAAGCCGAGGTCGTCGTCTTCTTCCAGTTCTAGGGGTAATTCCTGAGGGACGTGATGTTGATGTTGCACCACTTTCACGGCCGTCGTCACCGCATCCACCACCACTTGTCTACTGTCCACCATTCGACTGTCCACTACTCTGTTGTTGTCCACCATTCGACTGTCTATTCTACACTCCTGCTGTAGCACTTGCACTTGTTGTTGCTGTTGTTGTCTGTTGTCCACCATTCGACTGTCCACTGACCTGCTGTTGTTGTCCACCATTCTCTCTACGCCTACTCTGTCCAGCATTCCTCTATCATTCCTTATAGTATCCCTATTATCCACTCTGTTCTCCACAACCACAACCGGATCCATGTTCTGGATTTCTTGAATAAATGGTTCACTACTATCTTCCAAATCGCTTACAATGTTATTTGTTACAGGCGGAGGCGTTTCAATACTTTCCCTGTAAATCAAACCATATTGTTATTAACTAATCCATAATTCCAAAATTCCAATTTAAAAGTCTCAGTTCATCGTGAGGGATTTCCTTACCAGTTATTTTTAGGCGGTTCTAATGACTCCGTCTTGCTAACTGTCTTTTTCGGCTGTACATGCTGGCTTTGACTGAAAAAATATTCAAAATATAAAATTAACACATTTTAACTTATGTCTGTATTAATTTGAGTGTCCTATTAGCTTTATGGCAACGAAATAAGAAATAAAAACTTGATTTAACCATTTCGTGGTTTAGTTTGCTACTATTACATAAAAGATAAACAAATTGTACCAGGAAGTAGACAAAGTTCATATTAATAAAAGGTAATTAAATGACTTTAGGGCGTTGCAACTATTTCTTTCTAACCTTTGCAAACATTAACATTCAAAACTGGAACAGAAAACAATATAAGAACCCATTTCCCATTGTAAATTATTATGTCCTACTTGCCACTTAGAGTTATCAATGTTCAATGTTAATGCGAAAAGCATAATTAACATCATTATTGTTATCATTGTGGATTGTGGACTGTATTCGTTACTGTACTTTAAATGTCACTTTTTGACAGTTTAGTAACAAAATGTATGACACATTTGACATTTATACAAAAGACAATGTGAAGGTTAAAGGTTGATTGAAAATGAAAATTCACTAACACAACAAACTCATCTATGAGTTTCTTTTCATATTCTTGATGTTTCCCCATTTGCATGTCTTCTTTCGTAAACGAAGCTTCGGTCTCCCCGTAGTGATGCAGGTACATACATTCACTTTTGGGACAATTTTGATTTCGCATGAAATGTGAGCAGTACTTCGTCGTGCCTAGGGAGGCTTTAATCGTTTTCCCGTCGAATTGCGAATTATTCACCGACTGAATAGACCGCAGTGCGTCTTCAGCTTTACTGTACGTTATGTACGCCCCCGCAGTCGTCCCCTGGAAGAAAACAATCAAAAATTATAAATGATTAATGATTAGACAAATAAAACTTTCAATTCGTAAACAAGCTTTGAATTGACTTGAGAGTTGAGAACAACTGTGTCATAAATTGACTATTAATTTGTGACTGTAAACAAAAACAGCTGATCAAAACTGACATGCCCAATGACGGCTGACTTATTGACTCACTTGTAAACAAGAGTTAACAACTATTTTGACAATTTTCCCAAACTTGCCAAAATACTCATTTCTCTTTAGGATTTCGGCGTCAGCTATCCTAGAAGAAAGGCCTACGACAAATACGAGATTTTTCTGAACGACTCTTAGATCAGCCAGGTGACGACGGTTGTCGAAATTCTTTTGTTTCTTTTGCTGTTCCTTCTGTCTCTTTTGCAGCTTCATTTTTTGGAGCTCTTCAGTACTCAGAGGCTTAAAATTCGCAGGGTTTTCCGAGTACGCTTTTCGGCAGGCTGGACACAATCCATTCTCGTTCATCCGAATTCGGTGCCAACAGAAACGGCAGATCTAAATCAAAAACCCCAAAAATTGCATTACACACTGATTTACTATAGCTAAGTATTCACTCCAGATCTTTCTTTCAGCATTCAACTTCCAATCTGTGACTAAGCTGAAGAATTACGTCCCTCTTAAACCTCAAGGTCAACGCACTGCATTTATTATTGCAAACAAGCCACACATCACACTTGGAAAATCAATGTATAATAATATCATTATCATCAATATTCGTACGTCATTCATCCCTTTCTAAGTCTAGTATTTACGACAGATGATTAGACTTTCGTAAAATTAGGGTTTTGTAATCTAAAATTCAAAATTTTGATTTTAGCATCATTGTTCGCCAATAATTATTTTAGAAAATATCAAAGCCCTTACAATGCAGAACATTGAGAAATACGAGACAATAGTCATTTTTTCCCCTGAAAATTTGCGATTCATTTGTTTGTTTACGTTTTTTGAGTTTCATTTTTGGCGAGGGTCATTCTCTCAGAAAATGGGAATGTTGAATGTTGAAATAGGAAGTGTAGTGAAGTAATAGGAAATGAGTAAATACGAAATATGAATCACCTGATAACCACAAGTACACGGGAAGAAAGTCTTATCGTCAATGTCCAAATTTTCCATACAGAGTGGGCACTCCATGACCTCTTGGTCGACAGCCATCATTTTTTGATTACGATTAGCGATTTTTAATGCGATAAAAGAGCTATTATTGTGTTTTAGAGAAAGTTTCAGAGTTTACTTTTGTTTTGCAGGTGGGAGAATTCTGTGTCGAATGACTCGTCAACTGATGGCGCCTTCCTTCAGTTTTCCCTGTAACGCTTATTCATACAATTCATTCAACAATAATACACGTATAATATGTACATACACTGTACATTCAATGCTATATACACAATCACCATACAAACCAAAGCAAATATGACAGGACTCTATATCCATACCTTTCTACGTTATATTCACAATATATACTACTGTCGTTGTAAGTTCAATATGGATATTATTGTTGTATACCTTTTAGAGGTGAGATCAAAACGACAGTTTGATGTCTCTCGCTGGGCTCTCGTTTCCTATTTCCTATCGATTTCAATTGGTTTCCAAAACGTTATTTTTCAAAACTTGTAGCACGGTCTTGATTTTAATCCAATTAAATAATTTTTTTAAAGATTGTTTTGAGTTTCATCTATTTCGAATATTTTAAAAGTCTATCGGCTTCAAAAAATGTTTCACTATGGTTTTGAAAATGACAAACTGATGTAATGTATCATTTTTAATGGTCTGAAACCAATAAAAGTTATGTTTATTCTCCAAAATATACAATTTGCGCCAAAAGCCATTTAAAATAATAAATAAAATACTAAAAATGCCAGAAAATAGTAATCGCCGTCTCAATCTCGACTTGCTTTGAACGCCTTTGGTCTCGTTGGAGTCTATTTCGATTTTCTTAGGTTTGAAAAGTTTCGGAAAATGGAGATTTCAGTTTTCTTTCGATTTTTGTATGAGAAATTGCGTTCCTTGACTTGTTCCCAACTCTGCAATGTATATACGCGACTCAACTCAACAATGTCAAATCATAGTACTATTATAGTATAGTTATAGTAAATTGTACACGAATATGTATACGTGTATTTTTCACAGTGTCCTGTCCCATGTATTTATGATGTATGAAAATATGAATGGGTATTTGGGCATCATATAGACAGTCAACAGCTTGTGCCGTTTTGTTTTCTTGCGGCGACTCCCTTCCTCATTCCTATTTTTGGAATGTTCCCATTACGGCGAGGCGGCTTATGTCATCCTTACTAAATATAATTTTTATAAACGCAAAAAAACTCTTTGTTCTTTTCTGCAATGTGCACGGAACGCGAAAAGCGAAGTGCAAGGATAATGGCAATAAAGAATAATATATTGCATCAATGCAACCTAATTGAGGATGGAAATAAACGATTGATTGAAGGAGCTTTATTTAACTTTAACAAAATGAAATGGAAATTGCAGTGTGCTAAATAATAAAAAAATAATTTTAATTGCATAATTTTTGTTACTATTATTTTACTATTAATGTTAACCTTGTGTTTAACAATATTATTACAATTTCATTAATTTCAGGGGTAATTGAAAACTAAATAAAATTCTATAAACTCTAATAAAAACAAGGGTAGGAAAAAATCAAAAAATAGTTTTGTTGCTCTTTATAGTGTTGTATTCCTAAAATCTTCGTTGTACATTTCTTGACAAGGATTAATTAGGTCAGGAAATCAGGGGCAAAGGATGTAAAAATATTTTATTTTAGTAAGATTTTAAATGTTTATTAAGTACCTAATTACATTCCTTGCTAATTGAGTTGACATTTCATTAACGTTTTCCTAAATCCTGTTGGTTTGGTGTCCTTTGTCCTTTAAAAGTTAAAAATACTTTTGAGCATAGTTATACAATATTTGGCTATAGTGCAACAGAATCCAAGAACAGATATTATTCAGTAAATTAAATCTAAATGAATTAACGAATTCACAATTACAACTTAACAAAACCTTGATATGTCCAATATTAGTAATATATACAAAATTCAATGCTATTAAAAAGGGAAATCCTTTTCGTCCATTCTGTATGCAAACTATAATATAATATAATATACATATTATCATATGAGGGTCAACTCTGTGCAAACTATAAACTCCTCAGGAACTTTCGTTTTCTGTAGGATTTTCTCTATCTTCCTATTCCGTCACATTAAAATCCTGAAATAAAATTCTTATCTTTCTTAAGTTGTAAGTACATCTTTTATCCTTACATTTAATTAGAAAAACGCTTATCTTGCATTTCATAAAACTGTAACATTTTAAACCTGCATTTAATACAGAATGCAAATATTCATATTATTAAGCCATGCCATTTTTATAAGCGTCTTGATTTATTGTCACTAATTTAATGTAGATTAGTTTGTTTTGCTGTATATTATAAATATATCCTCCTGGCCTGGTCTCTGGAGCTGGACTCCTGGACTGGATATTTTTTAAATGGTGCAGTGCAGTACGGGTGCATTAAAAATTCATTTGCTGTAGGGCTGGCTGGCTATGGCTTTAAAACTGGTCCAAGTTGAATCTCATTTTCTCATTGAATGCTCCCTATATATCCATTAGATATATTGTAATGTAAACGTAATACAGGTTTAAAGCTTTAGGTTACATAGATCTCTCTGTTTCTGTTCTGTACATTGTACATATAAAAAGCGTGTAAGCAAACAAAAAAGCTATTTAGCTTTAGCTATGGGATTAATGGCTTGATTTGACTCACCTTCATTTTAATATCGGTAGGTTAGGTTAGTTTTTGAAAGGATTCTCTAATTCTCTTCTGCATTATAATTCTCTTCACACAAAATTAGCTACATATTGTACAAATACAAATCCTTAATGTACATTTAGCTAGAGAGCTACTGCATATTATTACAGATACATGTAGGTACCAATTACCAATGATATTTATCTCTTAAACTTAGATATTGCATTTAACATGCTATAACTATTACCTTTCCTAACTTAAGGAGGACTCAATGGTTAGAATATGAATCAGACGGACGCGCGCTTGATTCGCATCTGTTCATATTGAACG
>JAQFYC010002196.1:0-27496 GCA_034694165.1 Tomocerus mixtus
TTTGGAGAAGGAATATTTCAGGAATGAGATAAAATTTCGAGCGTGTGATCGGAAGGAAACTAAAGTAGAACTGAAATTATTTTTTCAGAAAAACTTCCTAGATTGGTTTATCAAATGTGTATCATGCTAACACCCACGGTGAATCATATCTGTCTATTATCCAAGAGTAACCGTGGTGATCAGTCGCATCAGTAAATCATCCAATAAGCCGCATTTCCATTTCACAGGTAATCTTCATCTATTTTCAATTTCCATGGATATTCCAAGTTTCCAATATCAAAACACAACGAATGACTACAATATACTTTACATTATCAAAAATTATGGTTTTGTGGGATTTGCCTTATAATATAATGCGTTTCCTCTTTACCTCGAGGTTATTGCATACTTTCTGGTGCCAATTACACTCGTTATGGTCCAAAAGTCCAAAATATCTCGACCTCGAGAAATGTTTCACGTTGCAAACTTATAGTTGCTTTCTTTTTTCGAAAAATAATATTTCCTAGGAATAATGACATCAATTTCTGTGAATTGACATTTTTATTGTATTAAGAGTCAAGTGCCGGGACCATCTTGTTATGTTCATACTTATAATGTAGCACAATAATTGCAATTGCCATAACCTTGCTTCATCTGCATATATTTTCTTTGAAGCAGCTATTCTCTCTTATTACGCTTTGTCCGTTTAATATCCTTCTTAAGAGACTAAGTAAATTTTTATACTAAATGTAGTATTCCTCTATGTCTAAATGTTAATTGCTGTAATATTTCGCCCTCAGTTAAGTAGTCGCAGTACATTTAATTTCTTTATTTCGTTTCACCGGTTTCACCTCATAAGTAGGGAACATACAAAATTGGAACATGTGCATATATATAGATATATACAGCAAATACTGTAGTAACTATTACTATATTACTAGTATTATAGACATTGTAAGTTTGAGATGAAGAGGAGACTGCAAGTGTCAACCTGTCAACTATAATGCTTCGTTTCAAATGGTCTAATTTCATGACACGGAAATCTAGTTAGCAATATAAATATATATTTAGTTCTTACTCTTCTTATACAGCTATGCAAGTGCAATTTTTATGTAGTGCATTACATTTAATGTTATAAAAAGTGTCATTTCTTCCATTTTAAAGTGAATACCTCCTGTAATGAGTGTACATCTATCTGCCAAATGTACATACCTAATACAAAATTAGAATATAAGCATTCTTACATGCACACATTTAGTAATCTACGGATTGAATGACATAAAATATTTCGGACCTATATGTTATTGACATTGCCTCAACTTTCGTATGCTCTCAATATCATTGTAAATCTATTACGTGCATTTACCAGCGGCCAGTTATCATAATTTGATGGTGATGCATATCACATCAGTACTTTACTTGCACAGTATCTACTCTACTATAGGATGTAGAATAGGACCTATACTACTACTCTGTAATATAGTATATCCATATCAAGTAGGTGATGAAATATTTTTCTCCTTTTCTTTTGACAATCGGAGTTTAGCATTTATTTACCTACGTATATTAAACAAAGTGTTTTATGCATTATATACATAAAACAGCACTTGTCACAAAACGAATTTAACTAGTTTGTCAATGTAGACACAGAAAGTGTGCAGTGAAATGTCTATTTGAACAAGAAACTGTAATGTATATAAGAGGTTGCAATAGAGTTTCTAGGAAATCAGTCGATCTTCAATTTTTCTAAAGAAATAATTAGCTTTTCCTTCTTCTCTCATCTGTCTTCTCACTATGAATTCCTTAACAGGTAAAACTCCCCAAAAATAATATATCCGAGATCGCTTTATGAAATCGGCAAGCATATTCTCAAATTCTGGGATACATTTCAGGTAAAATCGCATTTGCTCTTGCGGCTGCATTATTATCAAGTTCCATTGCCCTGGCCGATTCTCCGTCGCCGTCAACATCCTCCACTTCTCAACAATATTCAAGCTACAGCTACCCGAGTCCGGAATATTCTGTCCCATCCTCCTCATATTCTGCTCCAGCTTCTTCATCCGGATATGCTCCTGCTCCTGCCCCTGCGGCAGCATATGGTGCGCCCGCTCCCGCACCCGCTCCGGCATACGGAGCTCCGGTTTATGATACCGCACAACCGTTCCGTGGGTACGGATTGGACTCCGAAAGTCCGTTCGTGCAACAGCGTCTCTTTAACACCGCAGTGGCCCTTACTGTCCCACTTTTCTCATTTGTATTGCCACAGAGATCTTCTGCCTACGGAGGTGTCGACTTAGCTAACCAGGTTCGTTTTGGTACGTCAAAATGTGCATGGGAAATTTTGAAAAAATGTAATTCTTTAACCATTAATCGTTTATACAGGCAATTTTCGGACTGTTCGCTCTATTCGTCGTCGTATTGGTATTTGCCGTTCCTGTATTGTTCACAAAGCCACCGGGAGAAACTGGGCGCAGCTCAGATCGCGACGGGATTCTCAACAATCTGATGGCCAACAACAAAGTATTCAATTTCATGGGAGCGGATTTAACCAACAAAGTAGGCTTGGACACCACAAAATGCCTGCAGAAAACTATTTGTGAAGCTAATCGTACACCAAAGAGATACGGAATGCTCGCTACACCCTTCCAAATGTTTTTCCCGTAAGTTTCTTATTAAAATATTGGGTACTAAGTAATTTACAGAAGTACAGGTATATATTTTTGAATTTATCTTTAGTCCTCCATCCAACGGAACTTCTGAAGCCCGTGCATCCATTTTCCAACTTGCAGCTAAGGATGGAAAATACTCCAAGAAGGATTGCGGAAAAGCATTTAAGTGCTTTTTTGATTTCATGGACTTGGGGTCTTATTTCGTTGACTGGTGGAAACACTCTACTGATCCAAACTATGTGTTGACTTTTTAAGATGTTACCACTGTTTCAGATAACAATATAAAGCATATCGGTTTCTATTTATATTATTTATTTCACCCTAAATAAAGGAATGACAGAGATATATAATACAAATGCCATATTATTCGTTTTTTGCACCTTAACTAAAATATTTCATACATGCAATTGCACAAGAGGAAAATTTTTAAGGACATTTGCTGGAAATTCTGAATGTTATGGGGAGCACTTTAGGTCGGCACGTAGTACGAGTGCCTTTGCGTTAAAAATTTTAGTCTATCAAAAAATTTAGGTTTAGGGCACACATTTATTAAAATGGGATCCGGGAGGTTCATTATCAATATAATATGTGATATTTGAATTTCCGAATGATCGGAAAACATAACTCATCATGTACATACATAAAGGATGAGTGTAGCTTTAATATTATAAGTTGAAAGATAATACAATGCAATGGTAGCGTGAAAACGAGTAGTTAGTAATTCTAATGTAAAAGGTCATTTGTTTCACTGCTAAATCTCTTCAGCAATAAATTAAGAAGCCGTACTACGGACTCATATTTTTAGAACATGAATACCCAGTATAACCAAATACTACTAAAGCATTTGTTTGTTTACATTTGCTACCTACTTGATCTAATTTGTCTCAGTTGTGCCCATGCTGTACCATGTAAACGCTGGAAGGCTAGCAATTTAATTGCAAATTGGTGCAATGCACTATGTACGAGAAATCTGTACTGCTTAGTTAACTAGCTATTTAACTAGCACGCTACAAGTGTAACAAAGACAAGTAATTTGTCTACTACGTCAGTATGTATTTAGTATTTCAGCAATTCATCGACATACAAAAATTTCTTAAAAAGTGTAACAGTGCAAGTGATGGCATACATAAAACAAATAGGAAAATAAATGACTCTATTAGTTTTACAAGAAGGCTAGAAACAAGGGTATTGGTTTATACTACATAAACTTACATTGTTGCTGAAATACTAACAACACTAACTAGGCAGTTCAGAACTGTTCTGGGCTGAACTTCAGAGTTCAGAAATTGGCTCAACTTGCTTTACTCATACTCTACAGATAAAATGAGTACGCACCTACATAAATATGAATTGCAAATATATTTTTACTATTTGCCTTTCTCAAGTGCAATTGCATATATGAAATCAATTTCGTTAAAACAAAACATGAACTTGATTGGTAAACTGCCTGAGTAAATTAGTCATAATATACTACTGGTTAAGCAAAACGAACATAAATGAGCAGAAGATCAGCATCCAAGTGTATCATAGTATAGGTATGTATTATATGCATGGGGATAGAAAAGTTTTGCATTACATACTTTACACTGTGCATTTGCAAAAGGAGTCTGTAAGACAGAATTAACCACTAACGTAAGATTTAATTAGAATTGGACAATAAGGAAGTTAAGTGCAGTGTCGTAAGCAATACATCGGTCAAGCTGTTAACCAGACTCGACTCAATTGCTATAAATATTCAGAGCGATTAGCATCTAAGAGTCCAGTTAGAATCAAGATTGAGTGCTGGTAACAGAATAGGCAAATATTGGATGATCAGTTAGTTCTACGTATTTAATATTTCATCAATAAACAGTTTTCAGCCTGAGACTGTCAGAGCCATAGTCTTAGTCTTAACTTATTTCTGCGAACAAGGCTGTGAAAGAAATTCGGGATAAGCCTTGGAAAAATATACCAAAATGAAGAAACCAGGTAAAACAAAGATTATTTTACTTATGCACTTTACATGCAAGTATGTAAAAAATAAATACACGTTTGTGATCAATAGAAAAATTCAAAATGTTGTTTACCCATGCCTTTTCAGTATTCACATATTCTATGACCGCTGTGTTTTTGTCCACAATTGTCTGCTGCTCAGTTCGGGGAGAAAGTAATTACAAGAGTCCAGTAGTAGATATTCATTATGATTCTAATGGACAAACAGTCTCTCCAGATCCTTTAGCATATAACACGGCACCAGAAGCTGGCTACTCTGTTCCACCTTCAGAAAATGGCTATGAAAGTTTACGGACATTTGGTACTGGATCTTCTAATTCATTTGTCCAGAAACGTCTCTTTAACACTTCCGTGGCATTAACTGTCCCACTTTTCTCATTTACGTTACCTCAAAAAGCAACACAGGGTGACACAGTCGATTTGGCCAACCAAGTAAGTATACTATTTCTTATGGAAGAAATGGAAGAAAATTAGTAACATTTTAGTGACATTCTTTTTCAATTTTCAGGCAATTTTCGGGCTTTTCAGTATGCTTGTGATTGTTCTGGTATTTGCAGTCCCAATTTTATTTACTGGAACACGCCCTGTTATTACAGGAAGAAGCAACGTAGGAGATGATAGTTCTTTAAATCATCTTATGAATGCAGATCACGTTTTTAATCTTATGGGAGTGGATATGAAAAATAGAATTGGAATCGATCCAGCCAAGTGTCTTCAGAAAACAATTTGTGAAGCCCACCGCTATCCTAAGAAATATGGATTGTTAGCTACACCATTCCAGATTTTCTTCCCGTACGTGATTCAGAAAAGCTTACATTTCATATTAATTTACAAGATTTGGTAAAGTTTATATTCTAATATTACATATTTAATTTAGACCACCATCGGAAAAGGTACCAACCTCCAGAGCCACATCTTACCAACTAGCAGCTAAAGATGGGAAAATGACGAAAAAAGATTGTGGCAAAAACTATAAGTGCTTTTTTGACGTTTTGGATTTAGCAATGTATCTTATTGATTGGTGGCAATATAAAAACAACCCAACAGAGTATCAGTAAAATAGTACCCTCAAGGTCTGCATTAAGGGGAGTGCCATGCCATGGCTCAACGCAAAGGTCGAAGAAAAAGGGAAAAGTACCATAATAATAAAGAAGAGCTAAAGAAATTGCCATTAACTTAATAATTAGCCGAAGTCGAAACAGAGCCCATTTGCCAACACGCTCAAAATGAGACTTGCTGTCGTTTTCACCCAGAAAAAACTAGGATATATTATTATTATAGACTGAGAATGTATGCATGTTTTAAATAGTCTGTAAATATTTATAAAGTCAAATACCAGTTGTTCAGTGAAAATTCTGTTTTAATTTAAGTAACTAAAACACATTATTATTGTGTGTATTATTATTGCTAATTGTATGTAGAGTATGTGGTTTAAATACTGATTGAAAGCGTTCATTTTGTCTATACTTACGTTATAATACGTAGAGCATAGACCTGTCATTAAACATTACAGTTATATATAATAGGTATTATGCGCTGATTATCGTTCAGCTACTTTTGAGTACTCTACTTCTGAGCTTGTGCCCTAGAACTTGGGTGTTAATTTATTTTATGGCTTCTTGAATTATTCAGATAAACTCATTCATTATTCATGAATCTCAATCTCTGATCCCACATGTATGGGGTACACAATGCAGAAACAGAAGCACAATAAGGTATTAAAATTACACGATGTCATAATAGCTAACATTATTTCCCAAGTTCTTCGTACATAATCAATAAAACTGGCTGATAGAATTCAAATGCTATAACCCCCTAGTGAAGACAATGAAACATACATAAATATATACATTGAAAATTGCTAAATAGAGGACCACTGCTGGTTACACCATGTGTCTTCTACTTATGAAAAGGCTATTGAATTGAATTTAGTAAAATTTGTGTGGAAGAGTCTAAAAAATCGTATTATGGAACAGAGGATTGGTTTGTTGTTTCTGGTAGATCTTCTGCCTTTCCCAGAGTTAATGTTACTGTGTGTAGGAAGAATTCAGTTAGGCATGAGGCGAGGCTGCTAAGATGTAGAATTTGTTGCCCAGAAAGTGGGTCTATCAAGATATGTCGTTGGATGCGCTGGTTGATTTAGTAAAACGACGGATTGTTGAGAAGAGAGATGCACTGTTTGTTAGTTATTAGTAATATATTTATTATATATAGATTTATTTTTAGTTAGTATAGTGACCGTGGGGGTAGAGCGGTGTTTTTTGCGTGCATTTAATACTGATTTCATTTCGTGTAAATGGATGGCTTAACTTGTCACTCGAATAAAGCTGAATTACAATTACAATTAGTTGCTTTACAGCCATTCGTTGGTCTCATGGACAAATATTCGACTGAAAATAGAGTGAGGAGTGCAACTTGTTCAAATGTACATGGGATAATTGACTATAATACTGATTATTGGTACGTATACTCAAAACATTAATTAATGAACATGGTTGATACAAAATACAAATGATGGTAGAATACAGTCATAAGAAACTCGAAAAATAACAATCACACTCACTTGAACGTGCAACCGGTACTGTAAAAATATTACTTGTACATTGGTGTTTTATTGGACTGGATATTTATAAGCTGCATTGCAGTACAGCATGACACAAATAGCTACAATTAATTATTATTAAAATCACGGTTTTATATAATTTCTTACCAATCCAATGAAATTTTGCAAACAATATTATGCTAATCTAGATTAGATAGATCCTATATGTATATTGTTGTACTAGTATTTAATTACCAAAGGCTGAATACAAAAAGTATGAAAAAAGAAAACATATTTGTTTACTGGAAAAATAAGTTACTGACACTGAATAAATCCGAAGAGAACTCCTTAAGAGTCAACAAAGTTTTCAACAAATCCAGTTCCCGCAACAGGGCTGTACAAAAACAGGTTCACAATGGGGCAGTCCTTATGAGAAATGGCTTTGACAACTTCTTGAGCCAAAACGCCTCCAGTAATAGCACAAACGGGACTCAATTCTCCAAATACAGATCTGAATTTGAAATAGATAATTACATTTTGAAGGATGAAAAATGAATATTTCTGAGCATAGAGTAGAAATATAACTTACGCAAAGTTAGCATCGTCGATCAATTCAGGTGCTATATCATTCTTACTAGCAAATTCGTTTCTTATCTTCAGAAGTGTTGCACTGTCCTCAGAAGAACTGGATGGTTTGCGCTTATACTGTTCAAAAAACTCCAGCAATACTAAAAAACGCAGATATGGTAATATTATATCAACACCAACATTAACATATAATATATTATAGTAAAGGCTGTTTTACAATCATTGTCACAAATAATGCCATACCAAAAAGAGAAAATACTCCAGCATTTGTTTTCTTAACTCTCGGAGCAAATTCCGGCAGCGACCAATCAATAGACAGGACATCTTGCAAGGGAATAAAATAACTAATACCGTCAATTACTCTTGTTTTCTCCGGATGATGTTTGGACTTCGGGGTTGTAATCTCTCTGCGATAAAAAACAGTTAACCAATGACAAATTCGCCGACATAATTATAAATAAGATAAATATTTAAAAAGAATAACTTGTAAGTGTATTTAACTGCATTGGTACTTTGTTACATCAGGAATGGTGAATAAGTTATTCACCCTTAAACTTGCCCATAATAATTGGATGGAAGATGTTTAGATGTTATTTAGAGTAACACCTTCCATCCAATAAGGGCAAGTTAATTAAGACCAATTGCGTAATTCGAGAGCAAAATGCACTAACCTTTTATATTTGTGCTCGCCTAAGTCAGAAAACACGTATCCGAAGAACCCGTATACATCAGCCGCAAAGAACTGGACCCCTTGCTGACGAGCGATGCGGTTTAATCGAATCATTTCAGTTTTAGAACAATCAGTTACTACAATAACAGTGAATTTAGCATAAAAGTCATCAGATTTTTCCTCGGTAGGTGATTTGTCGGTTGTAACTTCAACCATAGGATTCAGCTGTTGAGCCCTCGCTAAAGAAGCGTCTGCTCTCTAAATAGAAACATTCAAAAAATATTCAGTGTGCAATTCAGTGATAGTGAAACTCATTAATTATTCATGTTGTATAAAATAACTACTGCTAATATATCGTCGTTATAAATACATATCAAAAGATTACATTTTGTCCAATAGCATCTCGTTCCACAAGAAACTGGCTACTAGAATCCATGACGGTGACCGGGCGATTGTCCATCAGAGTAACAGATTTCACACCTCCAAGAATTATGTTTTTACTAACTTCAGCCCCTAACCCCCCAAGGCCAATGATAAGAACACGGGCATTATTTAACCTGCAATGGGAATTAACAAACTCTATTACTTTACAGTTTGTACCTTCTAAAACTATGTAGATCGAAATAAATAGTGTACTAGACAGGCGGTAATTTTATGTGTGACAATGTATACGGTCAGAGTAAGGCGGTGGTAGCGCAGGTTTGTAGGTGACAAAAAAGGTCACAATTGGCGAAAAAAAGCCCGCTTCGCGGCCTTTTCGTTCAAACATAACCTAATTATTTTGAAACGAACTAACATTCTTGTTCGTTTCAATCTGGTGACATGAAGGTTACAGGAAGGTGAACGGAAGGTGACGTCAATTATCACCTTGTTCTCCCCTACAAACCACCGCCTTACTCCGACCGGAAAGGTGAGATATTTAAGGTAGGTACGATACCGTTTTTGAGCATCCACTCCCCATAGACGAATTTGACGATCATACAAAGCTGCTTCATCGTCAGTGAAGGTTTTTACAGTTTCGGTTTGGCCTTCGCTAACCATCATGTCCGTTTCCAATTCTGCTAAAATAATTTATAATATAAACCATAAATACAGTTACGTTTGCAACTCTCCGATACGGATAACAATTTAATGATGATTATGCTACTACCAAAAAAAGATTTTATTTTAGATTTGGAATCTTCTGTCAGTACATCTATTGATTGTCTATAATATACTAACAACGAATGCCGAAGTAACGAGACTCTGGCAGTTAACATCTTAAGCCGCATTAACTACAGCTGACAGCCAAATAATTTAACGAAAGTGCGAAGTTCTACGACTTTGCCAATAAATTAAAATATTTTACAATATTACTAAATTATTCAATACTCAAAATTTTAACTTACCAACAACAACCATACTATAGATAGTGAACAATTGAAATTCAATTGAGAAATCTTTTCAAGTTATTTATTATTCAAAATGACTTACAAAACTGCGTCAACTTTAGGAAGATCTTCCAAAGAGATTATGATTAAAGAGATGCCGGCCGGTGTCAGTGTCGGTGTGCGGTGATCCAATCGGATGCTCTTTTCTTTCTTCCAAAAGGGACATATTAAATGAATTTATACAACCGCGCCCGTCTGTCCATATAGCTACTTACATTACTTACATAGTGCATGCATAGCAGTTAGGAAAATAATGGATGTTCTCATCTCATTTCTCCCCGTTTGAAGAAAGAAATACAGAACATGAAAATAGTTTTTCTTACACAATTTTACTTTTTCATACGACTAAAGACGACTTTAGTCGTTTTTCTTCTGTAATTTCTGGGATCCCAAATATTAATATTGATAATATTATTAATGCAGATTATAGTAGTTTTAGTTTGGGTTTGTTTTGTATGCTATTTTCAAGTTGAAAATGCAAAAATGATATTTATCTATTTAGATACATTTGATGCCATTATTTGTTATTACATTGTCTCCGTACTACTATTATTTATTTAGTTATTATATAATGTATCATAATTATAGTAAAGTGGTAATAATGGATTGTCCAGTCCACACGTCTACAGCCATAATTGCGATATTGCGATTACGCACGACTTTACTATACGCCTAGCTTACTGAATTTAATTAATTTTCATTATATTTGTAATTATGCGATAAACGATGACAATTATATCGAAAAATTAATAATTCTATATAGTGGATGTGTTAAAATTACTTGGAATAAGAATTTCATGGCTACTATGAATATGAAGGCCCTGTACACAATAACCGTTTCTCTGCGACGTAGATGCAAAGGAAATTCTACTTTTATGCTTTGCTTGTTGGCTTGTTTTCCGTTCTGATGCTCTCAATTGTGCTGCCTCCTCCTTTGCCACTTTCCACTGCAGACCACCATTTTATGAATTAATCTCAGAGCTAACAAAATGGAAGGTTGGCAAAAAGCATCTCCCATCATTTGACACAGAAAGCTAAAACTAAATATGATCATGAACCTACTGAATATTCACTTGGTTTGGAAGAAAATTAATGCAAAAATGCAATAAATTGTATGCACAACGCATGGTCTTTTATTTTGCTAAAATACAAATAGGTACGATTTTAAAACTTTAAAACATGACATAATTGACGAATAAAAACGGGAATTACAATACAATTAATTCTTTTTATTTACGACCCACATACTTATCGTAGCCATCATGTCTCCTACCACCACCAGTACTATTGGTACCTGACGTGTCTGCAGCATTCGATTTACTGCTACCATTGTTATGCTGTTGTCGTTTCGGATCACTTCTTCTCCACTCATCTTGACTGAGTGGAGGGGCAATGCGTCCCAAATGATGAGGTGGTGGTTGCTGAGCTGCAGGATAACCCCCGATTGGTGGGCCCCCTATTGTTGGCGGAGGAGGACATTGACCGCCACCGTAATAAGGTGCCATCGAAGCTGAAGCGGGTTCTCTTCGACCAGAGGGGTAACTTCCGGCTCCTCCGCCACTCCATCTGCTTTTAGAATTTCCTCCACCACCCCAAGATCTTTCTCTATCGTTTGGCGGTCCTCTGTCTCGGTCACCTGGGTGGTAGTACGACTTCGGATGACCCCCTCTGTCTCTATCTCTAGGGTCGCCTGGAGCCCTTTCCCCTCTAGGATCCCCTGGAGCTGCTCTGTCCCTTGGATCGCCTGGCGCTCTGTCCCGAGGATCATTTCCCATTCTATCACGTGGGTCCCCAGGAGCTCGATCTCTGCCATCTCTATATCCATGGTATGCTGGCATTAAATCGTAACTTCCATTAACTGTAGTGTAGCCCTTTCTGAAATTAGGCGGCTGAGAAAAGGAATCTCCAGTGGGCGGCACTCGGTCGTTATCTCCAAAGCCAAATCCTCTATCTCGATTACGGTCCCGATCCCGATATTGAGCATTATTAGTCTTAGATCCTTGTAAGTCACTATGAGATGAGTTGGAATTTTCCTGCAAGTTCTTCACTGCTTCCCTTTCCCGTTTCGTCTTTTTATCTTTAACAGGTTTATCCTTAGATTTTTCCTTGTCCTTCGTTTTCTCCTTTCCCTTCGTATTTGCAGCCTTCTCCTCAGTATCACCTTTTCTAATAGCTTTTCTGTAAAGTTTATGGAGTTTGTGCGCGTCATATTCAGTAAATTTTGATACAAAATACCACAAATGGCTGAAATAGGAAACAATATTAAATTAAGTTAATTATATCAAAAGCAAACCCAGTCAATCGAAGATATAAAAATGCAAGATAAAATAAAATGTGTGCAGTAAATTACCTTTTCCACTGTTTGATTTGATTAGGATCTTTGTAAGCCGCAAGGCAAGCTTGAATTTGATCTCCTATTTGAATCAAACAGGTCCTTGTATGCCGAACTTGTTCCCTTTCGGTAAGAGTTGGATCTGGAGTATCTAACGATTTCAAGGCCTTCTTTACAGGACGCATTTTCTCCTTACACTGCAATTTCACAAAAGTACATCAATTAATTGTTTGTGTGTAATTTGTATTCGCCATCCTCGTGAACATTTCGTTGCTTTTTTAAGGGAAAAATAATACTAGGCCTTGCCTCATTGAAACTCCGTGGATCCAATTCCCCAAGAACATTGAGAGGAGTGGGGTCAGCAGCCGCGGAGAAATGCATAGGACCTGTATCTTTCTTCTTGCGTGGCTTCTTCACTTTTGATTTCGCATCCTTTGGAGTATTATCATCTTTCGGTGCGTCCGCAGATTCTTCCTTAACTACCACAGCCCCAGGGTCTGTTTTAACATCAGCGGCATCCTTCTTTTTCTCAGCACGCTTCTTCCGAACTTTCGTCTATAAATGACACAGGTAAACGAATGTTTTACAACAATGAAATACTATCTTATGATTAATGTTGAAATTGACATTGTACTACAAATTAGAAAGGCTCCTTACCACTGCCGGTTGAGTTAGCGCCAAATGTTTCTTGATTACTTTGATAAGATATTCGCCACGAGTGCATACATGCTTAAATTGAGGCTTCTTGTCACCCTCCGCAAATATCTTCTCTTTAAGTATAGGATCAGTTTCTCTAATAGCCTCCCAGTTTCCCATACCATGTTCCCAGATACCCACAAGTAGCCGTGTGTCTTCGTCAGGTCCCCATTCAGAATCGTAAAGCGCCGTTTTGACCTTGAGATCAAACTTCCACGACTTCCTTAGAGCATCATCTTTAGGAATGAACTCTCCAAGGGGTGCCAGTTCTTCTATTGCTGTAGTCAATGTTTTTGCATTTACCATTACCCCAGCTATTTTGAAACTAGGTCCCTTATCTTTCGGTGGCTTTTTCTTCTTAGCATCCGCACCTGGGGTACCAGGACCATCGGCTTCAGACTGAGCAGGAGTATTGGATGCCGACTCTTCCTTTACTACAGCAGCCTGCGGGTTAACTTTATACTCTTCGATGGCAGTATTACATCGTTGCATTAACGTTTCAGCAAGTTTCTTCAAGTCAGCCAGAGACTTCTCAGCAAAGTTTGCATCCTTTGCTAAGGCTTCAATTCTCAAAAGTGGTTTAGGGAACCTCTTAAAGCTCTTAATGAATTTTCTAATTTGAGAGTCCGTAAATCCTTTAATTTTTTCTCTGCCAAATGATGCTTTGGAGGGGCGTCCGCGCTTCTTAGGTCTACCGCTATCCGAATCAGACTCTTCGCTTTCATCCCGCTTTCGTCTCTTTCGACCCTTTTTGCCACCAGCAGCATCCTCAGGTGTAAGATCTTTGCCCTCGTTAGCAGCAGCGTTTCTACTTGATCTTGGAGGTAAATACAAATCGGCCATTTCTTTTTCTCGTTCTTCATCCTCAACCTTTTTCCGTATGTCTTCCGGTATGATTTGATCCCAGTCTTTGTTTTCGGGAGTGGTCGTAGACCCAGGAAGATCAGACAGTTCTTCTTCATCTTCATTGACATTAAAGGAAGCGACTTTGAAAGCAGACAGTAATTCTTCTCCAGGCCTTGCGGCTTCTTCGTGAGTTTCAGCCCTTCTAAGAATTTCGTCTATATCACATTGATCTTCACCTTCATTGTCATCTTCTTTAAACAATTCTTCGGCCCCGAATTTTAAAATGGCCGTCAGTTCATCTTTATTAAACGGGTTGCCATTTTTACTTCCCTTATCCAGTACAGTTCTACCTGTGGTGTCCATTCTTTGAATAACAAGATGGTCTAAAACCATTTTCTGTTTCGCCCTTTCTACGATATCCTCTTCAACAGAATTTTTCGTCACAAGACGGTAAATGTTTACTTGATTTTTCTGCCCTATCCTGTGCGCTCGGGCTTGAGCCTATAAGTAAAAAAATTATTTTCATTATTAATTCTAAACCAATAAACACCACTATGACAAATAATATTTTAATTATAAATTAAAACTTACTTGCAAATCATTCTGCGGATTCCAATCTGAGTCAAAAATGATTACTGTATCAGCTGTAGCCAAGTTGATACCCAATCCTCCAGCCCTTGTTGAAAGAAGAAAGCAAAAATCTCCTGACCCTTCCGCATTGAAATGATCTAATGCCTAGTGTAAAGTTAGAAAACATGAGTGCTTGTGTGCAAAACCTAAATATTATTATAATTTTAAACATTAGTAATCATAGAAACAGTTAGAATTATCAAAAGCTTACCTGTTTTCGAATGTCCCCTTTGATTGATCCATCCAAACGCTGGAAGGCAAATCTCCTTTGCTGCAAATATTCAGCAATGATGTCTAACATTCTGACCATCTGAGAAAATATTAGCACACGATGTCCAGTCTCTTTTAATCTCACTAGAAGTTTGTCCAGTAACATCAATTTTCCACTCCCTTTAATTAATGTTGTAATGTTATCAGGGGCATTACTTTCTACTGGTCTTACAAGTACTGCATGATTACAGCATTTTTTCAGTTCCATTACAACATTTATAAAAGATGAAACCGAGCCTTTAACCCCTCTTCTAAGTGCACTGTAATTTTTCGTGAGAATCCACTTATAATATTGCTTTTGTAAGGAGGTCATTTCGACTCGGAGTATTTGTTCCACCTGTGAAAATACAAATAATGGAGTTATTTAATATTTTAAGCAATTTCTGCGAAGTAAATTATCTTAACTAACCAATCCCAATACTCGCTTTGCTGTAACTTACTTTTGAAGGTAGAGATTTCTCGACGTCTTTCTTTACTCGGCGCAGAATGTAGGGTTCAAGTTGTTTATGCAATTTAGTATACCCTTTGGTTGCAGCATGATCATGCTCCTGTTCAAAGGATTCCCATTCATCGAATTTACGTGGCATTATGAAATGTAACAGCGACCAGAGTTCCTTTAATGAATTTTGTAACGGAGTCCCCGTAATAAGTAACCTATATATTCGCAAATGTCCAGTAAAATATTTGCGTAACCGTTTATCACCTACAAAATTTATGGCCCTAGCTAGGATGTAATAATATTATGTACCTATGATTTGTATCGAAGTCAAACAATGTCTTGTATAATAGAGAATCCCCATTTTTGAGACGATGAGCTTCATCTACCATCAGCATTGCCCAGGAAATTGCGCCAAGAAAGGCTTTATCTTTCAGTACAATCTCGTAGGTAGTTAAGATTGCGTTAAACTTTATTCGTCTTGTTGACTTAAATAACCACTCATAGTCCCGAATCTACAAAGTAATATAAGTAATTATTGAGTGAGAAATCATAAGTAATATACACTAAACACGACTGCACCTTCAAGTTAATTTTTGCTAAATGTGCAGTGTATAATAATACTTACAATATCTCTGGATGAAATATCTCCCAGATAGGTGACGACATTTATTTGCGGAGCCCATTGACCGAATTCTTTTTGCCATGCAGCCATTGTTGATAGAGGAACAACAATAAGGTAAGGTCCATACAACTTACAGCTCTCAAATAAATACGACAAGAAGCAAATTGTTTGAATGGTCTTCCCGAGACCTAAAGAATTCAAAAAAGACATTCAGATTTTAGGTTTTAGCTCTATACCTCCATTAAAAAGATGTTTAGTTAGCAGGGAAAATAATAATATCCGTACCCATTTCGTCAGCTAAAATGACTGAATTTTCTTTGCACCAGGAGTGTACTAACCAGTTTAATCCATCCAGTTGATAGTCTCGCAATATTAATGTTTGCTACAAATAAAAGATAGTATATAAATATATGGAGTTTTGAATTTAGTGATTTTTCCAAGAACAGATTGCATAGCTAAATTACTCACCGATTCCCCTTTCATATGATCAGGTTGACTTTTAATTTGACTGAACTTAGGACGATGTCGAAAATTTTTGGAAGTAGGTGTCTTATTCGATGCTTCTCGTGATTTAAATATCTCAATGACTTCCGGATTCCGCTTACGAATGAGAGCTCCGTTTTCCCATGTAGCATCAACGTACGGTAAGCACTCCCATTTAACAAAAAATTCAGCTTGTCCATCGGGAGCTTTGTGTTCCGCGACTATGCGTTCCGCCTTTGTGTAGGACTTTGCCAAGTCTTGTTGGAGCTCCAATTGACATTCATAATATTCTGCATCCTCTGGACTTGCATAGCTTCGCCATCTGGCCAATTCGTCTTCTTTCTATCATTATTAAAAATATATATTCTCAAACTGAAAAACGACATTTAAATTTTTTTAAATCGAGTGTAATTATACTTACTTTACAATAATTGTCTAGCTTTTTGAGCCCTTTGGCTTTCATTTCTTGAAGAGTTTCCAGTGATTCCCAGGTATTGTGTAGATGGGACCAGCCAACCCACTTGATAAAAAATTGTCTCTCTGGTTCGGCATCCTCAAGTAGACTGTCTAAGGGATCTCCCCTTTCTTCGACAGCATATATTGTAGTTGCACTTCCGGTAGCTAAAAAACATTAAATTTGCAATTCTCAGTAGGTATAGACATTTTAAGCGGCTAGCACTGAAGGTACAACTTTTAAATTACCTCCTTTCTTCCCCATTCGAATGTCCATTATCCTTTCAATGGTTTCAAATTGTTCCTCAGACTCAGGTTCCCTATTCTGCGTTTCTTGCGTAGTTTCTTCTTCGTTAGCGGATTCATCGTCATCACTTTCATCTTCTTTATAGCTAACCACAGCTGTACCTCTCTGACGAACAGACCTAAATACCAAAATATTTACTCAGTCATCTAATCTGGACAGCCACAAGTGTTTTTAGTATTCAAAATAAAGACCTTGTATGTTCGTCGTCAGAACTTTCGTCCTCATCGTCAGTCGAGATTTTTCTCTTTCTGGAAACAGTCTTTTTAGCAGGCGGACGCTTGGCTTTAACGGGTGCTCGAATCTGAGGAACTAACTTGGGGGGTTTGGAATTAGAATTAGAACTAGAGTTAGAACGACGCGCGTTTCTAGACGACCGTCGAATGCCATAAAAGTCTGGGTCTCTCTGCCACAGTTTGTTGATGTCGCCCTGATGCCCATGTTCTTTATCACTAAAAAAACACAAATCGGACGTTATAGACACCAATCAGCTGATTACTGTGCAATGAGTGCAACGTATTATCATTCACGATATTGAAGATGAATGTGATAGGATAAGGTCGTAAAATGTATTCAATGATCACATCATCAAACCGTCCTACCTTTCGGAATCAGAACCCGATCTGGACGATCCAGATCCCGATTCGGAATGAGATCTTGACCTAGAACCAGATGATCGAGACTTCTCACCGTCTTCTTCAGCACTATTGTTTTCGGACTTATCATCTTTCTCCTCATCACTGTGATCAGAAGAATCAGAAGAACTACCGCTACCAGTGTCACTACTACTGCTACTTCCACTACGACTACCGCTTTGTTTGGAATTATTATGACTTTTTTTGCTACTCCGATCGCTTTCACTACCACTCTCTTCATTAGTATTTTCTATTGCTTTGGTAGCATCTTCTAGCCTGGGTGTCGGTGTTGGTGGGGCCGAGCCATCTGAACGCCCCGAGTCCAGGGAGCTGCTGCTGTTATCGTCATCCTATAACAAAATTAATTCGCTGTTAACAATTTAACATAATTTATTTATAACAAATATAAACAAAGTTGCCACTACAAAGCCTTAAAACAATAGTATTTTAATTATTTTAAGTTGTTTCACAACTTGATAGTTTTGGACATCAAAGCCCATTCTTTTTCAGATACTGCAAGTAAATCTCTTGAGATCTGTTTTGCTTTTCGGTTAACGTAATATGAATAATACGAAGTTACCAAATTTCAAATTATTGAAATAAGCTAAGTTAAATCTTGAGTTGTAAAATAATATTATATTGATGTGACATGTGATTCAATTATTTTCCACTTTTAGAAATCAAAAATTACTGTTTGCGGATGCTAGCAAAAATGAAATCCGAAATTTCGATGAGAAAATGTGTTTTCAGCAAATAAATGGTCTAATTCTGAGATTTCTTACCATTTGACAATTTCCACCATCAACTGTGTAATGGCAACGGGGTTATGCTAAAGCTCAATACTATTCACTATGTCTATGCAATAAATCCGGTAGTACATACACTTATGTACTAAAAATCTTATTATCCTTTCCTTGTACAGCACCTAGCTATGCTATAGCTATATGGCATGCAGTACGAGTAGGTCTATTTGTAGACTAGTACAGTACGGCCTCTGCCTACACGCAGTATACTTACTAAAGAGCATGCTAGGCCTCACACCTCTCTTCAGTTTAGCCAACACTCCGATCCCCATCTATTCTACGTACAAAATTCTGAACTCTGTCTGGCGTGACCCTTCTTAGCTTTTCGATACTATTCGTCGTTTACTTAGCTCTTCTATACTACGTACTGCGTACACCAACCATTACATACCAACACTAACTAATGTTCTTTCTGGGATCAAGCCTTGCTTACGTATCACAAGAAAAGAATAGAGGTGTTTCTTATGTACCCCAATTTTGCTTTTTAGTACATCAGTGTATGCACGGATGCATACACTTATATACTTAAAAGCAAAATCGGGGTACATCAGAAACATCTCTACTTATGTATACTTCTGACCCAGCCCATTTTAACATTTATAGGTATGCAACCGTTAACACAACTATAATATTATTGCCTGCATACATACCTACATTTGCAACGAGTAAAATGCTATAGAAGCTAAAACGCTGCACTTTGCGTGGCTGTCTCGTTACAGCGTCTCGGGACTCGACTGGTAGCTACAGCTGATTGGCTAGCTTCTCAGCCATTTTTAATCGACAAGTGAGTCTCCGTGGTGTGTACGGGGTGAATGAAAATATCACACACCACATCTTATAACGTATAGCTAGCGCATTGTACTTTTGCGATGGAATACTGCGGAAATTAATATTAAGCAAAACCAAATCTATACTAATTGTCATAAGAAAAGCACAAATGTTGTCGACTAAGCTAAACAAAAAATGATTCTAATATTTTAGAGAGACATTTGACATTTAGAGAGGTTGTTAAATCTCAAACATAGGAACATAAGAGCATGAAAACATAGCAAAACTTATGTTATGTTTAATGTATAGACATAATAGACAATGTATATATTCTACAATTAACATACTTAATTCTTATTATATGTAAATAATAATATGCATGTTTCACAGGCTAAATCTAAATAATATGATAATTAGTGCATCATCTCAACCTGCGGACAATAGCTTAATTTTGGTTGCCAAGCAAAGCTGACTATCAAAATGCAGACGAAAATCTTCTTTCAGTGACGTCACTGAAAGAAACAAAATGAAGACAAAAAATATTTTGCATGGGTAACTAAGGCCACATTGACCGTACCTCTATCAGTATATACTTCTATTACCTTGATAGATTATTGTATGAAATTGAGTTGTTAAGTGCAGGGCAAAGCAACATTGTACTTAAAACATAAGACTATCAATTAATAAATTGAGAACGGTGGCGGAATAAGGGCAGATTTCAAAGTCGTGGTTTGATTTCCTTGACGATATTTAAATTATTGAAAAGGGGATTTTCATTGTTTGCGTATTTTACGTTTAAATTTTATGTATCTACTAGCTGTAGCCCGTCCCAAGAAAGGCAGGAGGGAGTATGAATCCCAGTGTTATTTTTAGTCATCCTCTTGCATTTGATGGACAAATATTGGTCCTAATAGGTTTCGTTTAATATAAGATAGTCAATTCGGGTACAAACGGGGTTCCTCATATACTTTAAATTGTGGCATTGAAATACCAGACACTGCTTCCACGTTATTTTTATTTTGATAGTCAAAACAAAATCAGTCATATAAAACAAAAAATTCTGCTTCTACTTGTACGTGAAAGAAAAAACATACCATGAAGTACATTTTGCTGCTTTTACTTATACATTAATGAACTAGGTATATTTTGTATGAAATATATTTTGCTGCTTCTATCTACCAATGAATCCTAAATAGTGGGATTGCTATGGTGATTATCTTTATTAGTCAAAATGGGCTGCTATAGTGATTATCTTGTATATAAAAATCAAAATGGGTTTCTATGGTAATTATCTTATATTTAATAGACAAGACGGATTGCTATGGTAATAATCTTGTACTTAATAGTCAAAATGGGTTGTTATAGGGACTATCTTGTATAAAATGGGTTGCTTTAATGATTATCTGTATTTATTATTATTATTTATTTAGCAACAATTTCCCCTTCTAGGGGTACATTACATTGTTACATTGTATATTTTCTATAGATACAGTCAATATTATCTTAATGTAGCACAAAATATTTTATTACCTCGCTGATTGTTTCGTCATAACTAGAGAAATCGCATATACTGTAACTATTATCAACAGATTCATGTGCTTGTAGGGCAATGAAATGAGCAAACAGTTCCTTTTTAAACCGTCCTCTTGATTCACAATTTTTCAAATAATCAGGTAGAATAAGCCACTCAGATTTAGCTTGGTTTGAGAATGATCTTTCCTCATATTTGGAACTGCTATTCTTCTTAACAATATAAGAGTAGGTTTTAGATCTTGTTGATTTAGTATTTAAGTTTTCAAAATGTACATAATTATTAAAATAGGGTGGACAATCGATAGAATGTACAATACTATACATTTTCTTTAACAATTCGTATTTGCATAGGTAGGTAGGAAACAACCAATTTTAATTCAGTAGTTATTAGGGTTTTAACACTGTCATATTTTTGTACACCCATACCTGCCATTCTAATGACTCCCTCGATTCGTTTCATTGATTTCATATTATATTTATAAGTGCTACCCCATACAGAAATCAGGTACTTCACAATGGAAAGTACATAAGCATTCATTACTAATTTCCTATTCTTATTAGATAATATATATTGAAGGGGATACATTGACCATATTATTCCGTTACATCTATTTACAACATGTGAGACATGCTCAGTCCAATTTAATTCATTATCAATAATTAAACCTAATACTTTTAATTGTTGTTCAGATCCTATTTCAATATCTTTATATTTAAACTTTACATGACCAATCTTTTTATAGTTATGAGGACATGACCATTCTTTTTATAGTTATTAAGGCTAGCCACTATTAACATTTTAGTTTTACTTACATTTAAAGTTATTTTCGTCCATCCGTTCAACTAACTTATCAAAATCATCAGACAGCTTTGAAAGTAGAGCATTTATATTATCAGGGTGGCCAGATATAATTAACTGGTTATCATCAGCATAATGAATAACTAGGTTCAACTAACTACTAAACTACTACTGTGCTATGCATATAGTAGTATAGTGTGATTGCTAGTAAATTCTTAACGGACGACATTTGGAAATAAGGTCTATACAGCCGGACCCACGCATGCAGCCAAGTATATATAATATTCTGAAACCAAAAGCACATACTTATCTCCCGCAGACTCCCGTTAAGAACAATTGTGCAAATTTTCACAATTTTCTGTTTGCAAATTATGGCTAAAAATGGTCAAATGTAAAACAAGCTTTGGTTTTGGTACCTTACTGTGTTAAAATTAGTTCAGCAAATCCAACCTACGGAGGGAGGTTTGTCTATTCCAGACCAGGCCTGGACAACGCAGAATACAGCCTTAAACATATACTTTCACTTTGTATTCACGGACGAAGATTTCTATTTCCTTTCACTTATTTGAATTGTGCATCACGAATGAGTGTTTGTAGCGCAGGTTTTAGTTTATCTATGTCCATAGAGCCGCCACATTGAAATCTATAGCATCAAGGTACACACACGTAAGTGAAAATTGTATGTTTAAGCCCTATGACTACCGTCATATTGAGATGTACTGTACAGTTTCTTTACCAATTTGATTTACTTTGCTTATAGATGTAATGATGTAAATTCCATCAACGGCAAAATATTCCATGGGCGAATGAAGTAAAATATATACCTATAGTGTAGTATAGTAGGCATTTATTGATATATACTCAGTCTTCACAATGTTTCTTTTACATACATTATGTTTTCATATTGATAACAATTTAGACATTTGATAAAATTGGCAAATTATTGTAAGGGTGTTACACCAAGATATTATATATTATATAATACATGTAGAAAAAACTTATAAAAAAATAATACACAATAGTACATAATAGTTTTCACTTTTCTAGACCCTAAATCACAGCATATATCCATAATAACATAACATACATAATCCTGATAAGTAGAAAGACAAACCTATAATGACATTATCCCGAATCGACAAAAAATTACATGAATTGGTTAGGTCTACAACACCCAACTACAGATATCAAGTACCATTACAAGCAATCTTAGTTACCTGAACTGCTACTACATCAATATTCCAGTCTGGGGATCCTTGGGCATAGAATAGCTGTACGAAAAGAACAGTATGGTAAGAGCCAATAAGTGTGGTAAGTTATAGTGACTGGTTATCGTGTCATATGGTAATTGATCCTTTAAGAGATACACCACGCTCTACCCAGAATAGATTCGAAGGAGGAGGAAGACCAAACAGTGATCCTATATAGTTATTTGTATGCACGACAGGACCTATACCTGGATGACTGGAGTTTGACTCTCCAGCATAGGAAATATACTTTTGATCTATCCTGAGTGGCACTCTACTACATTGGCGACCAAACGACATGGGGTGCAGGCCTCAATCTTTGTAAAAGGGATCCTAAAAGAGGCAAGTGTAAAGAGATACACCACGTTCTACCCATGTAGGACTCGTAGGTATTGATTAATATATAGTACTTGTGGGGACACTTAAAGGATCAATAAAGGTTTGATCATCAGAAATGCGCGATTTCCAGAAAAATCTAAGGAAAATTCTGGTGAAAATATGGTCTGGTGCGAGTTTTACGTCTTTTGTTCAGGATTCGAGGGCAATCTTGGGCAGAACACAAATCAAGAAAGTAATAAGAATCCAAAAATTAAAAAACACATGACACAAATTACATCACAAGTTTTTGAATGTATTGGTTTATAGAATTCTCAAAAAAGACCATATTTTAAACTGAAAATTCGATTAAGGAAGCTCCACGAAGGTGGACCTCAGGATTTAAAATATTGTACTTTACAAATGTATATTGCATATTATAGGTTAGCTGGAGGAATGGATGATTTGTTCCATCTTAATTAACACTTTCAAAAATCTTATCCTTCGGTACCTACTTACCAAAGCATAAAGTTCATTCAACCGAATGCATTCCTCAACTTAAAATTATATATATTAGGGTAAAACAAATTTTACATTCCATGAAATAATGGAAAATGGTATCCATACAAAACAGACAAAATATATCTGCACACTTTTGGACAAACACGGGCTATCGTACTTTGCAGCCTCTTTCATGTACCAACCAACAGGGCATATCGTCAATTATGATTATACAGCTTTTGCATGTTGTTTTACTAATTACTGTTACCAATCACAATTGAGCAAATTCTGAAACATTTCTCTCAAACCACTGGCAATTTTTTCTTTCGGAACTTCCTATGACATATGAACAGTAGAGTACAACATTTGTTGAGTAGTAGATTCCAATATGCTGACAATTTACATTTATTTTCACATTGTGTAATTGTCACTAAAATAACTTTTACTCAACTTCGTACAATTCATACGGAATTAGTTATTTTTGCCTCAAGTCAAAATTTTGTAAGACTTGGACTTATATTGCGAGTATATACATTAAATTAAACATTAATAATTTTCTTTTGAACGACTAAATATAGGTCAATCCTCAGAACAATTAAATTCTTGCAGAAGAGGTTTCTCCATTATTAAGGAACAACAAAGTAGTAGTATATCCAAATGCTTATTTAGATGATTTGCAAATAGATATTAATTTACAACCAGGTATTGTCAACCAATATCACGGAATCATAATGGCAGCGGCAATTACCAAACACATTACTATCAAATATGGAATAGTTAGATTCAAATCAGATTGCCGCTATAAATGCGTATTTGGAAGCACAAATTGACGCATTAGACAATCCAACTGTTAATTCCAAAACTGTTCAAATCCAACTGTCTACTGAGATAACTGTTAACTGTCAATCTAAAATATAATACATCATATGAACAAAAACTTCGGTTTTATAATATTCGAACCCCAGCATGGGAACAGTTCAAAGCTGAATTCATAAGTATGATAACTGGCAAATTTCTGAAAACCGTTCTTGTTTATTACTAGAGCGTGCACAAAAGATAGATAAAAATGTAGAACAATTTGTTTATGAAATGGTTAGGCTTGCACAGCAAGTTAACCCAAATGAGTTGGAAGTAGTTTTGGTCTCTCGTGCCAAAAATGCCTTTATGCCAGAGCTGCCGTTAGCTAGTGGCTAAGCGGATGATTTCACGCTGTCATAGTACAAGATTTGAAAGAACGTGATTCATTCAATGGATTTGTCAGTAAACCCCTACTAATTGAATATAAAGAGATATATTATTGTATACATTTATTGTATTTTCAAAGCTCTCAATTAAACAAAACCCAAAACAATGAAAATTCACAACTTCGTAGACACCTACTACTGATCTCAGATCGGGTTTTTGGCAAATAAGATAGCACGGATAGCATTGCTAAAACAGCGTTCTGCGCATCGGGCAGGTATGGGAGTTTATTGTAATGCCCAATAGTTTAAAAATGCTCCTGGAACGTTTGTAACTTTTATGCATCGAGTTTTGGGAGACTTTGCTTTTGTTTTCGAACATTGGCATGAGGGCATTGAAAAATTTGCAGTGGCATTACGTACCATGGTAAACAAAAACTACTACGGTTACTTCTGCTTTGCTAAACCTGGGTAGGGAAATACAACTCCTAGTTGATAGTTTTCCAACCAGTCAAATGATTTGGATGACGAACGGGTCGCCAGTTGAAAGGAAGTTTTCAAGCGCTACATTTTAGAGTTCCCGATCAAGCTTCTTTCAACGTTTTACGTATGGTAGGTTCTCGGCCATAAAGTAATGAACTAATACGCTCCCCCCTCTAATCTCTATTTAAGCTTAGGCAACAGGCAACACCAATAACTTAACAAGAGGATTTAAGTTTTAACATACCTTTTTAGCCGTATTATATTTGCCACATGAATTCTCATCATGATTTAGAGTCACGTCATTGATAACACTTTGCACTGATTAAATTCACTTCCAGTTTTGCCTCTTTTAGAAACATCGACATATTTGGGAGACAGACATCATTTATCACTTAATCAAACACAACACACACACAACAATGTAGTAAGGCAGTACAATTTTTGGTGATATATGGATGGTCCCTAACTGTTGTGTGTTAAAAGAATTACAAAAATCTTGTAGGCAAGTTGAGCGCTCCTAACACATATTATACCTAATCCACTAATAGAACACTGCGATTTACACAAATTCTAGTACACGAGACGTGTTTGAATTATTTGTTGACGAAGAATGCATTGTGGTATCAAAATAAGCATCCATTAGCCTAAATATTCTTCATGCTGCTATGAGACGCGTGATGTTACTAGGTGATAAGGTGCTAAATAAGTTGATCCGGAGAGCCTAAAATCATAAAGCTCCCTAGAGTTGCGTTGCCATGTATTTGAGTGGTTAGGTGCCTATACGTAATGAAATTAGGCATACCTAGAAGTGCCTAAAGTTTTGAGGCAATTAGGTAACAAGAGATGCAAGCGTGAAAACGTTGTTTATTCCTTCTAAAATTCTTCTAGTAATGATGTAATATGTTGTTGTAATTTAAGTTTCCACTCCTTATTTTCATCGCCTAAATTATTTGCATATTCTTTGACTATGTCTTTGATAGTCCTAAGGGATCCTTTTCTGAGCTGAACCAATTTTATCAGTCGATCTTTCACTTTTGCGCTATTGACACAGGTCTCCACTATGATAAAGTCTACAAGTTGTAATGAAAATAATCCGCTTTCTAAACGTCGTAAATATATCTCATCTTCATCAAGAGAATTTCCAGCCTTGATTTCCAGTAGAAGGTTTTTGTCAGTTGTGTTGACTTTCTCTAAGTATTTGAAATGAAGTTCTCCAAGTCTTTCAATTTTTTCAAAATCATTTTCTTCAAATTTTGATAAGACACGGCTGCGTGTGGGACCGACTACGTGTTGAAGTAAACCAGAAATTATGGAAACGATATGTTCTTCATGTTCTAAAGCGCTCAGCCCTTTTCGTTTAGCCCGTTTGGGAGTTTTCATGAACAAAGGAAATATAGTGCGAAGTCCCAGGATGTCAACCACTTTGTTGGCATTTGCAGTTCCTTCCGGTCCTGAAATGGCATGATTCAACACTTTTAAGGAACCACTTCTTGACTGCTTTTTCTCCCTATTAATTACAAAAATGCCTTTAAGAACATACTTGTCATCTTAACATTAAGGGTACTTAAGGATTAACTAATGACATATTATACTAATACTAATATGCTTAAGTTGAGACACACGACTGCATAATATAAAGCATAGCTGTTGGGATGCGGATGGATGCATAGTTAGCTTCACTGTATATACGATTTACTAATCTAATCAATAGCCAATTCGAATTAAGTAATTAAAAATTGATGTTAATATTACGATTGTCATCAGTAAATAAATATGCTATTTTGTAATGCATGTAAAATGTCCAAAATATGCCAAAGGTAGTCAATATTTAACAGATGCTTAAGGACAGGCTTCATACGCTTAGCAATCCATTTAAAAAAATTATTGCCCTGATCTGTGCACTGATAAAGAGAGCGGAATCCCCATTCAACTCAATCCCGAGTCGTCGTAAGTTCGAGAGAGAGAAAATGACAACAGCAGCACTTCGCTAATGTATTTTCCATCTCTGTCTCGTTCTCGTCTCCATGGATAATATAGTGCATAAATAGGCTATTCTACTGTCTTGTCTTGGTCAGACATTCCCATTTCCCACCGCAATTTTTCTATGGACCGTGTTTTTATGGTGTGGAAGGGGGGTGTATGGGTGGGGGGGTATTTTTTATTTATTTAAAATTATTTAGAATTACATAGACCAAAACCAAAATAATATCAAGGAATTTGGACTTTATGCATTTACTTTATGTATTATACATATAGCCATACACTTACATATTACATAGGTCGCAC
>JAQFYC010002197.1:0-27494 GCA_034694165.1 Tomocerus mixtus
ACTATTACTACTTACTGTAATGTACAGACGTATCATACTATACTATCTGTATACTATATATGTACATACGCCGTCCCAAAATATGTATGAATGTAAACTCTTTGATTTCTTCCTCTTTCTCTTTCTCCTCTTAACAAACAAACATGCATGCATGCTTCACTTAGCTTGCTTGGTATTAGCTTCCACTTTCAACTTTCACGGTGGTTCTGTATAGTACAAGGTACGAAAGAGCCAAAACAAACCAGCTATTGTATTTGTACTACTGTACTGCCCTAAGCGTTTTCTAACTTCATATCAAACTCACAATAAAAATAATTTACTTTTCTCAGCTCTAGGATTGCTCTAGTTTTATATTTATTGTTATATTCATGCTCTAACTTGGTGTAATATAATACGGGCATAAAATAAAGCCTATAGGCATACATTACAGAGAGAGAGGAATTGTATTGTGTTTCTGTGCATTTAAATAACTAGGAAAACTTGGAGAGCACGAAAAACCCAACAAAATTCATTCATACAGCTACTTACCATTAGCTTAAAGCTAAAATGGCAAAAGTGAAATCGTGAAGAAAGCAGAGCGTTGTGATGTGGTCGTGATGTGTTAGTTAAGATTGACATCACTACATTCATACTAGTCTGCTCCATAATAAGTGTAGAAAACAGGGAAATGCAATAATGGATCTGTTTCTCTATAACATTTCATTTGTGGTTCGGTGAGGCTTGGCTTGGCTTCTCTACGTGATACATATTACTATATATTTTTGTGTTCATATTGTACTTAAGTCTGTAAGATTTCATATTGATGTTTATAAGTATTTATTCTGCGCAGGTATACATAATATATAATATTTTTTCTACGTGTACATATATGTGTATTTGTATAGGGGCTCAACATTTACTCCCGATCAGTCACACTCTTAGATAGGAAACATGTTAGGTATTCTTGTACAATAGGTATAGCTTTTATTTAGTGTAAAAAATAATAATAGCAACAATGTGGTATCTGGAGCAGTAAAGTAAACGGAGTAGGTATCTGTAGTAATAATAAATAGCTATACAACTTTTGCTTGGCTGTGGATGATTTTGAAGTTACGGAAAAAGAGGAGGAAAAAGGAAGTATCATTTCTTTGCTGTATAGTGTATGGTGTATTATTATCAGTATCAGGGGCAATCTTATCATGTCTTATTAGGGTTTATCCGTCATGACACGGGAAAGTAATTTAGATGAATATGATGGCAGGTGATAGGAATTATGATGAAAAGCAGGGAGTGTAGTGAACGTAGTGCTAGAATGGAATTATGGAATTGTGTTCTGAGCTGGACTTAACTTTTCTCCAGTTTCTCCAGTTTCCCCTGGCCTCCTCTGCTACATAGTAAAGTAGGGTAGACTACAATATGTATATGGCTCCAGGTCCTTACTGCTACTTTACTACGTAATGTTATGCTTCATATGGCGTATTTATTGCATTTTCCTTCCTCTGCATTGTGATGTACAGTGTACACATTTCATATTTGCTACAGCATAGGACACAGCACGTATCTATCTCTATATAGCAATAACTTATCATCACATATACATATACATACATACACACAACAATCCATAAAATAAGAGTGTCCTACTTTATCGATATACCTACTATGTACTTTCTTTTCTATTCTGACAAATGCAATGAAGAGTTCATATCATATTTTCATATCCTCTGTACATATATGTACTGTATGTACATAGAGGAAATATTATATAGATACACACTACATACATATTATGTATTTAATATTTATCTCTGTGCTGATGTGCTACAGAAAGATATATTGCTTATCACATTTTAGTTTTATTCTATGCATTTATTTATGTTCCTGTTTCTTCTGGGCTTGGCTTCCTCTTGGTCAGCTTTTAGATAGAAAGTCTTGTCCCACATGAATGCCTCTGTAAATTCTACATTGCCTTGTCTGCTGTGGGCTCCCTAATTTTATTGTACTGCATTTTTCACATACTATATTTGAAACAAAAACAGTTTACCTACCTATTTACTATGGAAGTACCTGCCAACATATATTTCTCAACCGTTTATATAAATTCCGTATTACATAATAATATGTAGGATAGCACATGTTTGTAGCTATTAAGTTCAATTATAATAAAGTCATAGATGCATTGTTACATATTATTATCATTTTCTACAGAAGAACTAAAATAAACACTAACTAGAGGTACAAAACTACGGCTGAGCGTAAACGCAAAGTGCAATAATAAGTTCTAAATACGATGATACCTGGACGTAGTAATGTATGTGCATAATGTGTTATGTTTATTTACGTAGGTACTTACGTGAAAAGAAAACCAAAACATAGAAATTAGTTAGCCATTAGTTAATTAACAGTGATGAGACAGAGATGATACAATGCTGAGCTAACCACAAACGTTGTTGTTGCTAACCCACATGGGAATCAAAGTCAAATTCCATGTTCTTGTTATATCTACCTACGCTAATCTCAACTGACAACGAAAACCCAAGCTTTACCAAAGTGAAGTCCTGATGCATATCTCGACACATCTCTTGTGTACCATTGCCCTTTTGAATGGACTAATTATGAACAATAAGACATAACCACATGCCCACGCTATTACACTATAAATTACATAAAACATCAATTATCCTGTGTTGTGCTGTCTAGAGATAATTCAATATTTACTTAACTCCACCATTCATTCCAAATTTTGTGTCTTATCGAATAGCCAAGAAATTTCTAATGCATTTTTCCTGGTTTACTTCTACTAAGGCTAAAATATTCATAAATAAATATAACCGATGTCAATGTAGTATAAATAGTATAGTATGCTAATGAAATTCCTTGGAACAATACAAATGGATTGATGGAATATACTTTCGGTGAAACAGATGATAAAGACAAAGCACGAGATTACAATTACTGACTTTTTCAGTTTTTCTGCTCTTTAATGTCGGGCTGGGTGCAAGAAAATCTTTCTCAGCCAAAATAGCAATATTTTTTTAAATATTGCCATTGTCTTTATGTAAATATGCTAGAAAAACAAGTATTTGCAGACCACTTATTCATATAACAAGTAAAACCCTTGTATTTTGTAATTTTGTCATATATTTTTGTCCATATTATGTATAATTTTCGTTTTACAGTCATCAGGACAATATTCATAGCAGTTCGGGCCTAATTCTAAAAACTATTTAACCCACATAATTACCACACATGAGTAAATAGTTACACAAATTTATTTTTATCGAAAGCTGACAATGACATTCGCAAAGTTGCGCAAACAAATACTGATGCTAGCAAATATGCATGTTACTAGAGTATCCGATCTCTGATTTTGAAGGGTTGAATTCTTTTGTCTACTACAGAAGTCCAGCTTTCGCCAGAGAGAGATAGAGAGACTCTGTGAATTGGTGAATAGTTTGAGTTCGTAGGTATACTATACTACAAATACAAATGGTTATATTGTGTGTGGCTGGGATAGGTAGTAGTAGTACAGAAGCATAAGTCTAGTAATACGTAAAGGTAGCTTTGAGATAAGGTATCAGAGTGAGTCCTCCGACTGTATTCAGTTTATATTGTAGTAGGATGGCCATGTATGGTATGGGGTTTGGTAGGGATGCTACGTGGATGTGTCCTAAGGGAGGAAGGATGATATTAAATAGAACGAACGAATTTCCTACTACGCCTCTGTTGAGCTGAGTGAAAGAGATGAGATTAGGGCAGAGCAAAGTGAGATCCGTTCTTCTCCACTACATATCCACAATGCAGTGCAATGTCTACTCCACTCTGTGTACAGAGTACAGATATGTAGGTAGATATACAATACGGAGAAATGTTTAGCTTCCTTTGGCTAGCTAGCCCTGTCTGGCATGGCATGGCACTAAGGTAGACTTGACATCCTAAAGTCCTCCCGGATTTACACTGCCACACACCCACAATCATATATATTTTATTTTATATCCTCAACATTTCTTTGTTCTCTGCCCCGGTCGGTCCTCGGTCCCATGCAGCATCCTCTCACTCTCTTTCACATCTCTATGTCCTATGTGTGTGTGTGTGTAGTCGGTGAATGCGAATCTCACTGAGTTATATCATCTCCCTACTTACTACATACACTTACCACTACAAATAATAGTAAATATCATACTATGTAAGTCTAACTATGGCACAAGGACTGCCTGTGGACTGAATGCATTTTGTATACATACTCACACTACTTATACATACATACATACATAGAAATAGAATGTGAAGGTAAACTGTTAGAAGTTGTATGTTGTAAGCGCTTTTTATAATATGCTAGACAAATCTAACGGAAATAAAGCGAGAAGGGAACAAAATAGAAAGTACATACATAGTACCTAAATAGTTATACATGGATGCAATGCATCCGCTTCTGTATGTGCATATCTACATTACATTGTATCAGATAGGTAGATAAAGATAGTATTTTGCAGTACAGATATGTATATGTACATACAGAAGAACATTAGATGAGAACTAACTGAACTGGACAGACAGGCCAGGGCAAAGGAGATCGCAAGAGCCCTTCACTCCTTTCTCCCTTCCTCACTCACTCTTTCACTCAACTCACACTACATACTGGATAATACACATAAATACATACATACATACATACATACATAAGTACCTACATAATATGTACATGGAGAATAGAACTACTACTCATCCTATAAGTAATATTATGTAATATTGATTCAGATGCGGATTTTATGGTTGTATTGTAGATTGTAAGTTGTAGTTCGTCGAGTCAGATGAAAGATAGCTGGCAAGGCCTATTCCTCTCTCTTTCCGAGCTATCTTATCAATGTATGTATGACACACGCTCCAGAAGCCAACTATCGTGAATCTTGTCAGTCAACTTTCCAACTTTAGCTTTTCTACTCTCTGTACACACTACTTACTTACTCTTACAATATAGTACAGCTCTGCAAAACAATAATATTTGTAGATATTTGTGTTTATAATAGGATACAATGCAACATACAATACAATTGTACTTTTCAGTTTTATACTATTTATATGTACTGCTCTATAAATAGTGATACATATATTTATATGTATCAGTATTCAGTATTGCAATGCATGTATTTAGTTTGAGGAAATTTTTTTTTGTTACAAAGAAGTATTGTGCATGCTTTAGTATAGAAATAGTAAATATATGAGATGGTATGCTTAGGCATTGCATGCATGACGTAGTGTAGGATGTAGGAAGTAAGGACCAAAGATCAAATGAGAGAATAAAAGAAAGAAAATGAAAAGAGAAAGTGAGGAGATCCGATGGGATGGAGTCAGAGTCAGAATCAGACTGGGAAAGAGTGACTCTGGAGAAGAGAGACATTGAATTGCCATGCCACAGAGCCGGACTTGGTTTCCTTTTCGTTTGCTGGATTGGATTCATACGATTTACGGCTTAGATGAGGATAATCCCCTGTTACCACAGACAGATCAAAGGAGAAGCAGAGAACACAGGAGTCTAATGTAATGTAATGTTCTACTCTCCCTCAACTTATACTCATTCTCCATTTCCTTCTTTCGTGGCCTGGCCTGGCTCTGGCCTGGACGACTCTTGTTCTCTGTGTCTGTGTCTGAGTTCTTCCTTGGTTTCCTTCGTTGGGACATCTACTACATAGTATTATGCACTAGCTACTATTTACCTATAGGTTGCTACTGTACGTAGGTACTGTATGTGGTGAAACTCTTTTTCTGACTTTCGTTTCTTTATTATGCTTGGTTTGGTTTGGGGTTAGTGTGTCCTTCTTCTTGTACGGATTTCCTCATCTTCTGTCTTTATAGTTACCTAGTTCTAGTTCCAATCTCATAATGTAGGTTATATAAATAGGTACGTACCTATACAAGCTAGACACAAGTAAGTAACTAAGGTAGATACTTAGGTATCTAACCAATCTAGATCTTTCCCGTGCCCCTACATTTGATTCTTTTCCCTTTGTATGTACAGTACCAAGGCAATGCAATATATTATTACGCAAACTTTGTGTCCTTATACTTATAAGGACAGCAGTGACCAGTTATATAGTCTGATAGGATAGATAATGTGGGTTCTAGGTAATACAGATAAATCGGTCAGGGATGCCCTGGACTCCAGATCAGTTCAAAGTGCTAACACCAATTCGTATCGGGAATCCTTGTAAATGCTCCACGTTACTATACAAACATTGTGTAGGTACTCTTGGAATAAAGAGAATAGTGTGATGTGATGTGAGGGACACTTTATCTCTTACAGTAGAAATATAGTATTTATGTATGTATGTATGTATGTGCTTGAATAAATGTAGGGTTTCGAGTTACAGTAAACAGATCAGATCACTTTCCTCTAGATCTAGATAAATGTAAATACTTACAGTACAGATATATATTGTATACCTATATATCTGTAAATGTGTTGTATTTGTGCATACAAATAGATACAAAGTAAATCCTTCACATCACTCACACCACACCACAACACAGTGCAGCACACCACATCACCCTAGTGCATGGGAAAGTGGCTAAAGTAGTCAATCCTATTAAAGTAGATTTAGGTTAAGAGGATAAACAACTGAGACGGGGGTGTTTTTTAGAATTTTATTCTCCCAAGAATATATTTAAAGAGTCAAAAGGGCTGTTAGAGAAGTGAAGCATTTTTCGAACTACTTCGTGGTTTCCTTCATATCCTGTGTGCAGAAAACATAAAAAGAAAGTGGAGGCTTTTCACAGGGGAACTGATAGGTTTTCTTCGATATCTACAGCTACAGATATGTACCTACTATCACTCTTTCCATAAATTCCACATTGCTTTCCATGCCAAACATGGATGACCTTTGTGAAAGGTGTTAGTCTCTTTTCTTGACTTGACTTCACTTGGATTGGATTCCCTTCCCTTGGCTTAACTTCCTTTTCTAATAGGAAAAATGTGATGGTGACGGACGTGGGCCCCTCGAGTCGTGGCATTTCCCTCGCTTTCTCTCGTGTCTTCAACTTCGCGAGAATAAAACTTCCTTCCCTTCCCCTCCTCACGTGTCCCAGGCTTTGTCTCTTTTTCTTCTAAATATATTTCCAGAGTAGGAGAGACAAATTGCATAGCCATAGCATATCTACACACGTACTTACTTACTTACATATACTATGCTTTAGTTACTTACCGTAGGGAAAGCCTAAAAAGGTCAGTTCACCTTAGCAATGGCTATCTATTTTCTTTTCTATTATCTTTAAGTGCCTATATATTATTATATGGTCCGTTTCAGGCTCTCCTACAACTTTTATCATCTCAAATCCAAATGAGATCGTAATCCAAGAAAATAAATATAGATATATTAGTATTATATGTTGGCTGTACTACTGATAGCAGATCCGAAAGTACCGACTGGTTTATAGAATATAAAATACTAAAGGTAGGTAGGGGCCAGCTAAGACGCAAATGTCTTCAGTGAGAATTTTAATGCACATGACAAACTTGTCTACCTGTCCTGGAGTTTTTTAATTTATTGTGTGAGCGAAATGCATGGAAACTGACAGGAGTTACACAAGTAACCTGAAACACTAAGGACAACCCACATATTTACTTAACTCAGTATAATAGGTACACACTTTTATACCTTTTGGAAAATTTAAATTTAAATTTATAGGTTATTTCCATTAATTTGCAAAAAAACATTTATATTTAAGTAATTTTTGCAAATTTGTTAGGTTCAGTAACGCAGGATGCGTCTTTGCAGGGCAAAGGCATTGTCTTCAAAATTTTAACCTGGTGTCTAGGACATATATATAAAAGATTCGTTTAGTTATAGTTATAGAGTATAATACGTAACCAATTAAGCCTTACATTTAGTATTAATTAATTAAATTCAAATATTATTGCATTGTGAAATCCGACCATGAAAATAAGTCACTAATAAACTAATAACATGTTTTTTTGTGTTTCAGGTACGTATATTTTTCTGTTTACTTTCTATACAACAATACGGTACAGTACAAATCTATTTTAATTCTAGTACTATATTCATATTAAATAGTGTTAGGTGTCTGCGTATTGTTAATTGTTTTGTTACAGCATTATTAATACGTGTTTCAACCATTTGCAAAAGTGCATAAAGAAACGAGCATAAGTTTGGCAAATTTACGAGTTTTATGTAGCGAAAGCATTTTCCGGATTATTTTCCGGAAGGAAACAAATGTCCTGAAAAATGGCTCTCAGTTTGGTATGGCATGGTTTTATTGACAAAAGGACTATCGGGTTTGTCATAACTTCTCTCGCATCCTTGTTACTAAATTGCTAGTATTACAATAAATAAAAAACCGCACACTACGTAGTACTTATACAAATAGTTACCAATATTTCCTCTTACAATACGAATAGCTTCTAAAAATCAGAAACACTTGATTTTTTAAATAGGGAACGTCCAAACCAAATCTCAACTGCAAATTATATTTTGTTGTCTCCAAACTAGGATTTAAGCTATTTGTCATCTTCTTCGAGTGGTGTTTGGTACCGCAATTTTCATCGCTGTTACACGCTACTTGTTTTTTGGCCCCATGAAAATTTAGGATTACATTTTTTTGTTGAGCAAATTTATTACTAGCACTGACTAACATTTTAATTAACAATTACATGATTATTTTGTGAAGGCTAATTTAGGCTTTGTTTTTTAAGTATTGCTGACAAGACATTTCACAACGCACCTACTTACCAGTATAATAATGTTTTTTAGTGGTGCGTGTCTTGGTGGAAACAGTTGGCCACATTAATTTTTCAAGCGAATAGCAACATATTGTTGGACATTTGGACATTTTTATTGGTTTCTTTTAACTATACATAATTTAGTATAGTCGAACCTAGGAAACCCATTATTGTTTGTTGTGGGTTACAAATGTTCGAATGCATAAATCTCCGCCTAATGTTAAGTTTTTTTATTACACGTTTTTTGTTTAAAATCTCAGTACATTGTACTTAAAACTCTGATTGAATGATTAAAATATTTTTCCTTATTGTTTTTACTACTGGGGCTACAAAAATTACAGTGCCTAGCTATACTCCTGTTATAAGACGTAGCTACTTAAGTAATTTATTTTTCTTTCCTTGTACATAGTGACAGGAACTATGTTGAGATTTCAATTTAGGGACATAAAAAGGCAGTACCTAAGCACCTACTTAATAGCTAGTATAGATTGTAAAAGCCTGTCGTACAGTATTAATTAGTGAAATTTAATCCTTCGCTATCGATGTTTAATGCCTCATGGAGAAGATAGGTAATTAGAATAAGGAATTAAGTTAAATCGGTCGTCATTGTAAAGTAGGATAATTATTTACCAGAAAGAAAGTGGAGTAAGATCGAAGTTGCTAAGTAGTAAGTAGTGCGACTTCCTCAAGACCTCCGTTTTAGGTTAAACTACAGGGCGGTGCATAATATTAGTCCGGGATATGGTGCCTTACATTAGAAGTGTTTGATAGTGTATTGTGAATTATCAATATTTCAATATTTATAAATATGTTTTAAAATATCAAAAATTCATGTCTTTGATTGTTTTCATATTTAGTGCGAAAATAACTAAATAAATATTATTGCTTTTGCACAATTTATTTTGTAAAAACTTCCTATTTTGACACTGTTTTAAAATTTTTCATTCAAAGTGACATATGGCTCCCAATTTAAATGAAACGTACTCTCGTAAAATTGTGATAAACTTTAAAATTATGTATACGGTGGGAACCCCGTCCAGAATATTATGCAGCGCCCTGTACGCAAAAAACATAGTTCGAGTGATTTTGCTGCTACTACCTATATATCGTGTTTTGAAGGTTATTAGAACTGTTCAGCACAGCACCTACAATTATATAAAGCATTGAATGCGACTAAGCGCTGCAGGACAGAAAAGTGGAGTTCAATTCAGTAAATGTTTGCTTTTCGTCGTTTCGTTCTCTAAGAAAGTCAAACTGCGAATGTATTGAGAATTTTCTTTAGAAAACTAAATTGGGAATTAGTTAGGAGGACTAAAAGTTCCGTTAACGGAAGAGTTATTTGGTTGTTTTAGCTTAAAGTTTTCAAATGCAAGTTAATCTGGAAGCTTTTATGTTTCTTTTTATATAGGATTCCCCATTCACAAATGTAATAGGAGAATAATCTAATCACTCACTGAGAATCTATTTAAAGTCAACAGTCTAAGGTATAGAAACTACAATCCTATAGTATGTAACACTGCGTAGAATTCGAATGTCCCTTCTTGTCTTCAATTTCTACGTAGGTAGCTTTCCTTTTGACCAAACCAAGTCGGACGTCTTGACAGTGAATGACAATCGATTAAGTTAATTAAATTTCCTCAACGAAAGTGAAAATCTATAGTTTATAAGTTTATTATAGTATGTACTATATGTCTCCTTTCACTCAACTAACATCAACATCACAGCTACCTAAATAAATGCTCAATTGAAAATTTTAAAAACTTACTTTTAACCTAATGAGATGAGCTTTTAAAAATAGATGTCCGAAATAGCCCAGTTTATTTGAGCCTTGATAAATTTCTCTAGCTCAGTTTCAATCCAATTTTGCCGTAGGTTATTTCCCAAATTGAAGTCGCATTACATTACAAGACAACTTTCTCTTCTACTTTCTGCTCCAGTTTAGTCACTTTAGTCTATCCTTCCCTTTACAAGTAGTGCAATGCGATCCAATGATACCCCTGTAGTTTCCACAAAGTTGTAGCATTTGTAGTAGTAAAAGCGGAACACTTCTGTTTACACAGGACACAGGAAGGACATGGTTTACAAATATAGGTTAGGTAGTACTTTACTGAGAATTCAATGAATAAGAGCTGGGCTACAGAAAATCGCTCAGATATTGCATATCTCTACAACCTTAATACCATGAACTAAAAGTAAGTCAATAGGATGCTTAGGTACCTGCTAAAGTAAATAGATCTCTTTCTCCTCTACAGTCTTACAGAAGATGAAGAAAAGGAACTGAACGTGAAACTTTGGGGTTTTATTCTTTGTGGCGGAAAATATTTTTTTCGGATCTCCATCTAATTCTATTCTTTTGTTCCAGACTCAAACACTTTCTTAAACTGGTTACCATTTCCAATAACTTGGCCGTTTTTCTTCTCTTGACCTCACTGCCACGAATCTAATATACGTCCAAGGCCAACCCAAGTACCAATATCGATATCACATAACTCATCAAAGATAAATCTTGCAGCAGCACCCACATTTCCCAATATTCAGGCTGAATAACTCTTTTATATTCTTTTTGCTGACTGATATGTGCATTTTCTTACAAAGTGTCATCTCAACTGCATATATTTACTTATTTTCTCTCGTTTGCACTCTATTTCAATTTTGGCGTATAATAATTATTCCTTGTAAGTATTTTAAGATTGTAATCAGTCCACTAAAGATGTATAGTCAATTATATTTGCAGGTAGAGTTGAAAAATAAGATTGTAATCAGTCCACTAAAAACGTATAGTCAATTATATTTGCAGGTAGAGTTGAAAAATCTTCTATCTGAATGCAAAATACAGATTATATATTAGTACATCGTGTCACCTTACTAATCTTCTTGTCTGATCTCTCGTGTTAACCAGTGAATACTACGTTCGATTTAATTCCTCTTGGATTCCTCTACTTATTTACCAATAAGAAGATAGACTAGTTAATTGTGGGATAGATGGATGAATGGGAGGAAAGGGATAGAAGGCTGGAATGGAGACTTAATCTTTGGAGGATAAGATAGATAGAGACAGAGACAGACACACTCTTAATATATCTTTGCATGAGTGCCTTATATCCAATATCAATCCAAATTACTCTCCAAGTAACTTTTTTGCAAACTCTTGAACTCGTGTGATGACATTTCTCCTCCTGTAGTAGGTATAGGGACTTGAGCCACCCACTCCATAATTAATCATAATAAATAAGGTCAAAATTTTTCTAAGAGCTAATAGGAATTATATTCTGATGTTCAAGAGTTTATTAGCATTAGACAGTTCTACTACTTTACATTATACCTTAATCATTTAATGATTCCTAATGTACATTAAATATTCTGTATGTGGGCTAATGACACAAACTATAAAGCATAAATTTTTTACTTATTAGTCTAAAATATCCATAATTTCTTATTTTACCATATTTTTTCCAGCACTTACGTCCTTATCGTAGCATTTTACAATATTTTACATATTAGCGGACTATTTTAGATGTCTGAAAAATTAATCTTCCAAATTAGTGTTAATTTATTTAACCAATGTGCACCTATATACGTGTTTTGCATCTCCTATACGGTGAGGGGGTACAAGGTTTATAAAATCTTCCTCCAAATTACTTTTATTAGATTTCTACGTAGAAAGTATGAAAATACCTGCTGTTTTTGGCTTTCTTAGACAAGAATATCACCAAGTAGTTAATGCCCACTATAGATTAACAAGATAATTTATTTAACTGTATGTATCTAGTAGAGAAAGAGGAAAGCAGCCGAGCAATTTGTCAAAAGTAATGGTATCGCAGCCCAAGCAGGATATTTGCGTAGACTAAACAAAATATAATATACATAATTAGAGGCATCATTCATGTAAAGAATGAGTAGGTGGTTTAGTAGCCAAGCCAGCTAATAAAAATTTCCTGGTGGTACTCCATCATTGACAATTTTGGAGGTTTTCCAAATCTGTTTACTGTGCTGTGCTATGTAATAACATCATTTCGACTTGGGGGTTTCTTTAATAACAAAACGGGACTTCCGCTGTACTGTATACTACTAAGTATACATAAAGTGATATTCCTAGGACAATAAAGTGCAAACTCGAACAAATGTGATGCAATAAGTTAAACCTAAAGCTAAATGCTAAATCCCAAAAATTATTTAGGGTTAAAGAAACTCATTAGAAGGCTATCGACTATTCTGTGCGGTTTGGTCTATTTATGTATGTTGCAAGTAGAACATAAAGTCAAGTCAAGTCACTTGGTAATGAAGGAGAACAAACTGGAATTCTCACACTCTTAATGAATAATAATGACCAATAGAAGTGCAAGGGAATTATACTACTTACATACTAGATACTAGTTAGCAACAGTGGAGGATAAAAAGGAGAAAGCCAATAAATTATGTGTCTGCTCTCCTCTCCTGCGTGTGTGTGTCTTTGCAATCCTTTCGACTAATTTATTCAGTATAGGAACTTGTAGTGAATTGTTGAACGCTAAAGCTCAGCTGAACTATTGTAGTAGTAAGTAGCAAGGTACTTTCCCTTTTAGTTCTCCTACAAATATTTCGCCTGAGCCACTTGTTTGTACAGAATTCCTCTGTCTCTTGTGCTACTCTGGCCTTGCCTTGCTGGCTTCAATCTAAAATCTAAAACAATACGTAACCTACCTAATCGAAAGTCAAGCTAAATAAGTTACAACCATGCAATATACCATGTCGAGCTAATTTTATGTACATTACGTGTATGTGTGCGTACAGAATAATATTTTCCTTATTTCTAACAAAATAAATTAAAATAGTTCGAATTTTCATTCTTATTCCTCTGTTTGGAAGGGAAGATATTTAATATTTAATTCCCCTATGTTTGCTTTAGTGTTAAATAAATTTAGCTTAAAATTCAACTTTAGCTTGTTAGGAAAATTTATTATTCGGCTACAAGGAAATAGAGAAAACTATAAAACATGCTATAAAATGGGCTTAAATTTTTCTGAAGGACAGTGTGTAGTACTATATGTAATGTGCACTACTTACTTACTTATACTGTATGTATGCATTCTTGGTATAATATATCACGGACCGTTAGGTTAGGCGCTAGCAGATGATAAGTGGGAGACATTTCGTTTAGCCAGTAATAGATACGCATGACATAGGCAGCTAATTTTCCACTGTGACTACTGTAGATACGAGTAGTTCTTCCAAATGTATACATGTACATTTATATAATATGTAAGTAGTATATAGGTATCTGTAGATAAGTTGTGTTTACACGGGCTGACTTACCGAGCTACATAATATTAACATAGCTACACAAATAGGCCCAACTTACAACATACGAGTACAACGATCTCCTTCATACATCTGTATCAACTTAAAATTAGTGTAAATTGTAAACTCCAAACTATATGTACATGTATTTACATGTGTAAGGTGTATGGTACACGTGCGTGCGAGTGTTTTCTTACTCTTTTGTTGTTTGCCAACTTAAATATATGTATTACGTACATATATAAATGTAGATACGTTATAGAGACAGAAAGACAGCGAGAAAGCAAAGCATTTACTTAAGTGTAAAGAGAAAGCGGGGGCTTTTAAGAAGCTCCATCCGTATTCATAATCAACATAGAGTAGAGTAGGTATGTACATACTTCCTTACTTTCTCCAAAGGTATTCCCCCTCTACTTCCATACATGAATATAACATATAGAAGGAAAACCGTAGTGTATTGTCCTACTTTCTCTCTTTATATTCTACTTTGTGTATCTACTTTCTCTATTTCCCTTTCCTTACGTTCTTCCTAGAAAAGTTTCACTTTAGTCTTGCTCGCATAAACCTGACTTATAGTGTATACTTAGTTAGTTAGCATACGTACATATAATAAGTATGGGTAAAGAAGCTAGATTACTCTCACTTCACTCCGTCTACTGTACAACTTGACAGGACGGTCCTTATAATTATATTATAACTTTATAACTGAGCAAAATTTCATATAAAATTTGAAAGGAGTATGAAATAAGGATAAAAAAGTGCGAGATATATCTGTAGTTGTAAAGTATATTTAAGTATAAATGTAGCTAGCGTGCCCACCTACTATAAAGGCGTTTATACTAAAGAGAGAAGTGGTTTGGTTTGGTTTGGTTTGGCACACACGGAATAAAAGAGACAGGGAACTTAAAGTAAAAGAAAAGTAAATTGGAGTGAAGAAGCAAGTGTACAGTTGGAGAAGAAAAACGAAGCTCCTTAGGTGATCCATCTGAGGGTTTTAGTTCTGATGTATTAGTGTCGTTAATAATTAATTGTGATAGGATGGTGCACAACTCTGCACAACAGCACTACATACATATAAACATATTATTATAGGTATGTAGTCTTTGTCTATCTATTTTTTCTCTTTTGCTGGTTCTGGTTGTCTTCTTCTATGGAATGGGATGTGAGATGTGAGTATGTGAGAGCCAAGCCAAAGACGGCTTACTGCTATTATGTCCGTATTATCTTCCGGCGAAGAAACTTACTTAGAGAAATCCAATGCAATGCATTGCAATCTTATGTACAGATAGTGATAGTATGTATTCCGTGTTGGTATCCTGTCTTTACTTTTTTGCTTTCCTCCTCCTATTCTATACACACTATGCTATGTTGTAGTGAAGAACATACGCAGCGTGTCTTGTCTGTATGTATGGAAGAAGAACCTCTTGCTGAATATCTGATGTTTCACTCAAGAGAGACATTCCAGACTCTTGCCATGCCATTCCAGATTTCTGATCTGTTTCTCTACCCTTTGTACATACAGTACAGTGTACAGTATATATGTACACCGTATCTGCATGTGTGCTATACTTATGTAAAGTTAAAGATACTGCTCCACATTCACTTCGTATTATGTACTGTACTGTATCTGTATATAATATTCTACATACTTAACCTTATCTCTACTTATGTACTATGTTAGTTACTTTAGTTACTTACTTAGGTTCGTTGGTTTACTCGAATCTATGCATTCATTGCTACACACACGACACGACACGATCCTTCTTCAGTTCAGCATTCGCATACATAAATACTTACCTATACAATACACAGTACACGTACAAATACATTCACTATCCTATTCCTTGAGAGGTTAACGTTAACGTTAAAGTTAAACTAGAGTGGAATGGAAACGTTTGCTTCATTATAGTCTATATGCATAGATACATAGTTCTATTTTGTAAACTGACGATGAGTGAGGAAGGAGTTATGTATAGTAAATATTAGTTCAGTTCAGTGCAGTGTAGTATTTTCTATTCTGCATGTATATGTAGTATGTATGTATGTACAGTGGCATGAATGGGATGGGATTGTAATGCACATACGTAAGTATGTAATATATATATATATAGATACTACAGATATAGTGGGTTCGTTCTGGTTTGGTTTGGTTTGGTTTTAGTTTGGATTGGTTTGGATAGGATAGTCCGCAACTTACTTGCGTTGTTGAGAGTGGAGTTGAGACTCTTCCACTTAGTTCTCCGTTGCACCAAACCTCACCAAACCAAAGAAAACCAAAGCTAACGTAAGTAAAGTAAGCCAAAGCCATAGCCATAGCAAGTGAAGCTACGCAAAGTAAAGTAAAGTAAACTAAGCTACATAAGCAAAAGCAAAGGAACCAAAAGGGACGCAACTAAAAAAAGCAACCAACCAAGAAACATACATAGAGATAAATGCAGTATAGACTGCAGTGTTTCGTGCCGTGCGTCTTACTTATGTACTACTAATACATACAATCCACAATCCACACTACATACATATACAATATACAAATACATACTCGCTTTACTTTAGTCCCATGCTAAATATCATGCTTATGTATGTAGTATGTACTGTATAACTACGTAAGTACTTTCCCTTTTAAACTAACTCTTCTTGTATCGTTGAATCCTTTGCTTGTCCATGTCCATGTCCATAGTCCATAGTCCATCCTACTATGTGGGTATGCATAGTTATACATATTAATGTATAGTATGTATGTTAGAAGACAGGTTAGCTTTCTCCAGTCTATTCCCAATTCCAATGCCATGCCAAGCCAAGCCACACCACACACACTAGTGCACTACTCTATACAGTAGACAAATGCTAAGAGCCTCATTCCACTCACTTCTTTCTGTTCGACTAACATGCAAAGAGTTACTTTAGCAGCGGAAGTCAACTTATTGTTAGCAACGATTTTCCTTAAGCAATACTTAACTTTAAATATGACTATCTTGACTCTTGTGATACTGTAACTGTATAAAGCAAGCCAAATCGGGGAAAGGTGTAGTACTACAGTCTTAGTCACTTTAGGCACTTAAATATTATGCTGTATTATGTAGAGTAAACCGTACAGCACTATAACTATAGGTTCACACATATCAATACTAAGGAATATACCTTTTTCCATATTATATAGTAAATGTACAGTACAGTACACTATCATTTTGAATGAATGAACATCCTTCTTACTGTTAAGTTACTAAATACATAGGTATATAATATACTCTAAGTATACTATTATACTGTAGTTTACTTTTTCGTAGATTTGGTTTGCAATGAAAGCTGGGATAGTCTTGGCCTGGTCTGGTCTGGTGGTCCCTAGCTTATTTGCGTTGCAAAGTTGGAACTAGTGCAGGGGAACCACATTATACATTATACATATCAGATATTATTAAACTTTGCATTCTGCATACAACGATGAAGCAGTATATCAACTATCAACCCTTTGCAGATACTTTGTGTGCATTTTTGCATTGGATTTCTTAGTTCGTCCCATTTTGGTCAAAACAATTGATCCCTCACGTCTGCATTTCCATAGGATAATCAAATCTCTGTTTCCGGATCTTTTCTCGTAGCCATTTGCATGTTCGGAACGTGAGCAGCAAATGAGAAAAGTTCGACCGGAAAAGTTAACCCTTTGCAGTTCGGAAGGAACAGCGTTCCTGGAGATTTAAATAGGTTACAATGAAGAATTGAGCTAAATTCCAAGTACAGCGTCTAAAGGTATTCTTGGAAGTACTAAAAGCAGCAATTACCTTGTACCCCTATCATTTTTGGCTTTGTTGAACGCTATTGCATCATTAAATTGCTATTGAATTGGAATATTTTTATTTGGGTATTGACAATAGCTATTATAAATACATGCAACTTTTTATTTCTAGAAAAAGGTAGAGCAAATTTGGTAAATCATGTTTACGATCCAAGAAAACGTGGTATTTTGTTTTATACACATCATGCCACGATCAGAATTGTCCCCATAAAAGCTTGGAGGCTCGTCTCAAATATATATTATACATTTTTGCTATTAATTACCTTTCTTCACAAAATTCATTTAAAATGCTTATATCTTATTCATATTTTCTATCACTTAACATTCTCTGTGTGTGTTGTAGGCAAGTAGATATGCAGTGTCGATATACGCCTGCCTAGGCAATGTTGATATATAACCTACCTTGTAGCTTTTCCGGCAATATCAACATTTCCTAGGTGTATATCGATATTGTCTAGATATCTACTTTGCCTACAACATATTATCTACTACAGAAGAATGCAATGCATATTAAATACAGCATTATCCGTCCGTATGTTGTGTCGTATAATGTTTCCAGTATTGCACTTTCCAGAAACTAAATTTCTCTAAAAGTATACTTTTGCAACGACATATTCAATGTGTATGACATTAGAGAACTCTCCTAGAAGGAGTTAGCGCCATGAAAATGCAATGTCTGCTTTAGCCATATACATACATACATAGTATAGTACACTTAACTTACATCTATGTATCAAAGGCTATCAAATGGGAGTGTATGCAAACGATATCCAGTGCAATAAGAAAATTGAAGTAAGAAAGAGGTACAAAGACACTTGAGTAGAAATTGGAAGAAAATGCTGTTTCTGTTGCCTTGACTTTTCTAGCTATGCCAAGCCATCCAATCACATGCTAATGCTAACATGCTTTCTCCTTGCTACAATTTACAATACTAACTCTATGTATACGTATATAATGTATCTATTCTCATTTGTATATAAGTATACGTATAGTATGTGTGTTAGCAATATTAAAGCAAGGAAAGAAGTTGAATTCCGCTAGAAACGGGAATGACACTTGGGCAAGTAGTTAGTAGCATCCGTAGTTCCTCCGCAAGACAAATGATATTATTCATAGCGACCAAGATGGGTAATAAAAGGTGTAGCTTCTCGACTCTCATTTCTCCTCACTCTCTCATTCACCCTGTTTAATTTTTCTCAGGGACATTCAGGACATCTCGACTCTCTACATGACATCGTCACACTCACACTCACTCTAAGTGCTTATCTCTTATTAGGAAGAAACATAATACTCTACGTAGTTGTACGTACATTCTTAAGCACTTATTTCTATACATATGTTTCTGACACGCAACTCTATATACTCAATACTATACTTTTAGCCTTTTAAAACGGTACAACTCTCTATTCATTTAAATTCAATTGCAAATTGCAATGACGTTGCACCTACAGTCTACAGATATCTGTAAGTAAGTATAATAGTTTCCATTGTGAAAGAAGAAATAATAAAGGAAATAAGATGGAGGAATGGCTTAACCTTTCACTTATGTTAACATTTGACTTGATTCGGCTCAACTGAACTTAAAAAGATGTGACGTTATTTCACTTTTCCTACTCCATTTCTTTATTTGTAACTATTATACTTATTACATAATACATTAGATTGGTTTGGTTTTGGTGCAGTATAGTTAATGTTTCAGATGTAACTACTTACGTCGACTGGAGATAGGAAGGGAGTAAGTAGGTAACTATTATATTATGCATAGCTATATTTATAATGTATGTACATTAGATAATAGTTTGCATGTAAGTGTCTGACTAGGCAGCCCGGCTTCAGCTTTCAGCTTGCTTTAGCCGTGCTCTTTAAAAACGGTAATGTTCTCTGTCACTCGTGGGGAACTGTCTTGTCTACCTGTCTTTCTGTCATTTCTTTAGCCCACCCTTAGTAATGCACTCGAAGTATATACGTAATAGTACTGCAGTGAACTGAACTTCTTAGATAAAGTAACTACTTACTATCATTTTACTAGCAATATGCATATTCACTACAGGACAAGATATTGCAAGGATATTTGTGTAATAATATGCGGCATGGTATGATAAATATTACACTTAGTATACACTGAATGTACTTCTACTGCTTAGGTAATGTTGTATTTGTATTTATAGGATATGATAGGATAAGTAATACATAATATGATTTCAAGGTAAAAAGGTAAAAAGAGAGATATTTACTGCTCTTCACAATACATCCATGTATAGGTATGTCATATTTGTTCAAGGCAACGCAAGCCCCCACCGAAAAAATCAAAATGAAAACAATATCGGCAATAGTTCATCAAAATTTTCTCCAGTTTCTCTACAGAAATTCAGAAATTTATCCAGAACGTGGAATACTTTCTTCTATGTAGTCACAATTAGAATTTACTTGTAAATTAAGAGAAAGTTGCTCCATATAATAGTTTGTATTTTTGGTGGGGTCATGAGATTGAGTGGTTGTGTTCGTGTCTAAGGTTGGAAAGAAATCTGCATTCAAGTCAAAGCCAAAGCCAATCTTAGATAAGTACTTTGTAGGGATACCGTAATATGTTCTTAGGTGTTGTAACAGTATAACTCTTAGTATATTATGCTTATTGTCCTCCCTTACAACTGTTTTCATATAGTAATACAATAATGCTGTAATAGTTTTCAATCTGTACCGTACGTATACAGTATACCTATATAATGCTGTAACATACTTAAGGAGAAAGTAAGTATTACGGAATGATGTGAGAATCTCTCACTCTGCTAATTCACTCCAATTCGAATGGCACGGTACTGATACTAACGATGGTGCGGTAAATTGAATAGGTACCTCGACGTCCCAACTACTAGCTACATACTCTGTAGCCACTTATATAGTTACATAAATATTTAGGTATACATAGTAGTACGTACCTAATTGTATATGTTGTAGGCATTAAGCAAAATCCGGCATTAGCGTTAATGCCTAGGCAATAAGCAAAATTTTCCACAAATTGCAGTTTTTGTCCATAAATGAGTATTGAGCAAAAAATTTCTTAATATTCAATTTATCAGTCTGACAGACCAATTAACGGGGATTCCAAAAAGTGTTACCTCAGCAATTTGTGATTATAAATGCCCATTTTCTAGGCACTTATATTTGAAAATTTAACTGCCCATAAAATGGACATTAATAATCACAAATTGTTGAAGTAGCACTTTTTGGAATCTCCATAAATTGCTCTGTCAGACGGATAAATTCAATATTAAAAATTGAATTGCTCAATACTCATTTATGGACAAAAACTGCAATTTGTGGAAAATTTTGCTTGTTGCCTAGGCATTAACGCTAATGCCGGATTTTGCTTATTGCCTGCAACATATACATGGTTGGGACGAATGCACATTTGTAGCTGGTAGGTATTATTAAGTTATGGGAATGATGCAGACAATTATTAGTATAATGCTGTATGTACAGTTAGTATTTTGATATAGAGATTGAGACAGTGAAGATATTTGTATTTGTACCTAAGTGCATACGTATAGAGAAGGTTTAGTGATGTGACATGATGTGATGTGATGTGATGTTAGGAAGGAAGGAAGGAAGACGGTGGCTGAGAAAGTTGATAATATTATGAGTAGCATTAGAGGAATAAAATGTGAAAGATATGAGGTCGGCAGGAAACCACTTTTCTCGGAGAGAAATGTCAAATTTCATGTCATCTTAGCCAGAGCCAGAGCTATAGAGTAGGACAAGACAGGACAGAGTCAGAAACCTTTGCGTCTTTGCTGAATCATAATGAATTCCACAGGGGAGTTAGCATTTACTTTCTATTGTCTCGCATTATCTCCTCAAAAGACAAGGGGCTTCCTTCCTTTCTTCCTTACTTACTTTCTCCTACTTACTTTCTCCTACTTACACTATACACTCCACTCCACTACTACTCATTTCATGTACTGATGCATACAATAGCACAGTTTTACAACATTCTACACTTCAGGCTGCAGGTGTAGCAGAATCACCAACCAAACTACTTCAGTCCTATTCCTATTGCTACATATATGAAGTCTTCATGATGTCTTGTTGTGCCTACATAGTCTAAGTAGGCATATGCACTATTAGTACTTAAGGTTCTATAGCTAATCGTAAGCTATATGGAATTTGTATGTGTGTAGTGTAATAGTTTTCTATTTCTCTTGTCCAAATCCAACTCAAGAGAACACAAGCGACTCGCAATCGTCACAAAACGTCAGATGACCTGACGTAACGATGTAAACTACTGCAAGTTTATAGAGTTGAGATTCCTCGCCTACCTTTACTTTACAATATGTACGTACATGAGTAGTAAATATAATAACAATATGGATCTACAAATATAGTCAGTCTACGTCTGTAGGTAAGTTGATCTAGATAAATAGAACCGAGTACACGTTTCCCAACAGTGCAGTTCCGATTTAAGTGAGTGAGCAGGACAGCACAAACTTAATTCAACTCTTCTTCACAATTCTACGGTTTTCTCATTTCTCATTTACCTTATAGCTGACTTGACTTGGCTACCTGCTTTACTACTTAGCTTACAGATACAATTGCTAGTCAATGTGACAACAATGAAAATAGTTATTTGTAAGAAATACATACCTCCACCATTAATATACGCATTTATACAAATTATGTATAGGCTGAAGGTCAAACATCCAATACAATATATGTGGCATGCACTCATAATGAACTAGAGAGCAGGAGAAATGAATGACTCTGCATATAAAATACAAAGTGCCAAAATTCTGGTACCTATACAAAGGTATTTAGCGTTGCTAAGTTTTAAAATTGATATTAAAAGAAACAGACAGGAATAACCTAATTGTATGTCATTTTTTTCTTCCTTGACAACAAGTGGAACATTTTCCCCGTTATATTCCTAATTTTCTTTAATAATTTAAAAAATATTGAAAATAATATACTAGGTTGATTGAATAGCAATTAACTAAGTATGTAATACAATCTCTAATTAAAATGTTCCAAAACGAATTGATAACCACGAAATATACAATAGCGCTGCCGCTGCCTAAGTAAAATTTTGAAAATCCGGGGCGTCTACTGAAATCTTTACGGTGTCACAAGATAAACATGTTCTCCATCTAGGGTTGAACTAGTATAATTTAGCATTATATTGTGATTATGCATATATGTACATATATATGCAGAATGGTGAAAATAGTAGTACATAGTGTAAAGGAAACAAGATGAAAGATGTTGGTCATGTCATTGTGTTGAGCCTTATTAACTTCAACCTTCACATCGTGTGTCCTCCATGAATATTGCACCAGCTCAGCTCCACAGCTTCATCCCAATCCCAAACCGCCCTTTCTTCCGTTCCATCCACTCGAGTGCGCCAATCCGTCCATTCTAGTTCAAATCACCTCAACTTCAAATAGCTACTCTTCCCTACTTATAGCAATAGCAATAGCACATACATACAGATACAAAAGATTATAGTGTCTTGGCTGTCTGTCTTCTATACATTCTATATGCTACCAATACATAACATAACATAATAACTATAGATAGGCATTAGCAACATATACATAACATACATTCCAGTCCAGAGTCTACCTATTTCTTTTTGCTAACAATCTTCGACTCTTTTTATGTATGTGATAAGATAGAGTATTGCACTGCAGTGAGTTCAGTTGAGTTGAGCGAGTGCATTGTGTGTATGTATATCTTATATATAACTTTCTTCCTTATTTGAAGAAAGGAAAGGCCAGGCCAGCTCCAGCTAACTAAAATAAGTACTACACTAGGACTACGGTTGAAGGTAAAGAAGAAAGTCATAAGCATTTGAGTTCTATTCTTCTCTCTTTATCCTCTATGTGTATGGTACTACTGTAAACTGTATAGAGTCAGAGTGAGTGCCTCCGTATCGTTTCCCCGATACGATCAGGCCAATTTCTAATTTTCCAGCCACTTCCTATTTACTATTAGGAATCTACAATCATAGGATACCCTATTCTCTATAATAATAGAGGCAGACTCATTTTATATCCTATTTAGCAAGGGAAAGTGCTCCGAACTGGAAACTAAGACTGCCAGATTCGATGAAAATGGCTATAAGAGCTATGCAATGGATAAGAATGCACTACTTACTAGCTAGTGATTACAAGTTGATAACATATTATAGCAGGTAGTTAAATTCAGTCTTGTAGTGTTCTGTACTTGTACTGTACTGTGCTGAAGTATATGTAGGTACTGCAGAACATACATTCCACACTTTACATTTACCTTTACCTTTGCTACTATAGTACAATGTATATAGCTACACAACCAAGGCAAGGGAAATTTCCTCTCTACTGGGCTGGACTGTATATCATTGTAAATGGTAAATGCTAAAGGTAGAGTTACATTAGATTAGAACTGGAACTTACTGTTATGTAACTACGTACTACTATTACTATCTATCTACAGATATAAATTGTACAAGCAATATAGAATATAGAATCTATACTAGCACGCATTGCACTCGTAGAATATTCCTATCCAGTCCCAATCTGGCCTAGGTGATCTATAATACCCGCTCGGTCTCTCGGTGTACTGTACGTACCCTGTTTTTTTCTTCGGATCGTAATGGGAAATGTGGGAGAGAGAAAGGAGGAATTTTTTTCCACCTGCACTTCAACTACTTATGGATGTGAATGTGTGTGATAATTCTTAGCTGTCTTCTAGCAACTCCTGGTTTGGTTTGGTTTGGCCTTTACTTATCTCAACTCAACTGAAAATAGTTTAAGGTGCATTGTGTATAATCTACAGATACGTGGACTGCAAATAGTACTATAGTGTATATACTACCCTTCTTATATGAAATGGCCAAGTTCGCTTCGGGTTTCGGTTTACTCTTCCTGATTATATACATTTCGATGTTTCACTACAAATGCTGTAATGTATATTATCCTCCTTAGTACCTATAGTACAATATAAATAAACACGGAATGGATATATATAAAAGATACTAGCTTTAGAATACATAGTAAGTAGTATTATGAGTGTAAATGTATATATTTACTGAATGTAGTATGTATAGTAGTACAGATAGCTGCATGGTCCACTTAAGTTGAGAAAGACTCGATTAAAGCTTAGATTTTAGAGTGCAGCCAAGCTCAGGCTCAGCAAAGGAGATCATAGGGAACTAGGCACACTGCCAGGAAAGAGAACTTGCTATACATTATATAACTACATTGCATTACTATGTACTATGAACTATGTGCATTACAGTTCTCTTGCCTTGCTTTGCCTTGCCTACCCTCCACATCCACAATAAACACTCTCGGAACTGAAACTGAACATGAGTGAGCTCAATGTGTGTTGTACTTGTGTGTAAACTGTAAAGCAATGTAAAGCACAATGAAAGGAAATACGCTATTAATTTACAATACATGCTTTCATCTAGCTGATCATGTGCTTTTCATGAGCTCTCAACATGAACTATTATCGGTTGTATATGTTTCATTAACTATGTGTCAATGTAATATTAGTAGTTTACTGCCTAATGTTTACTAAACTATCCAAGAATCATAATCTATGCTCTACATACACACAAAACAAATACAAACACACCTAGCAAAACATAATTGGATACATAAAGAGCACAATATGCCTACTATATGTGGTAAATATGGTTTAATATGCAATGAATGCATTTATGCTGCGAGGGAAAGGGAGTTGAATGATTTAAGTATATTACATATTGTGTACTATGTATGTACTAATACTATGGTGGAGAAAGTTGTTTCAAGCTGTAATTCACAGCTCTTTGTACCTAAGTTGATTGAGATACATACTACATACAATACAGGTAAATTCTGGTAATAGGGAAGGAATGCCGAGTGAGCATCAGGCATAAACTGTAACATAATAGAGAAAACACACGTTTCAGTTGCCCTACTATTCATTATTTATTTAAAGGGGCAAATGTAATTACGTATGAGATTATACAGCACCAGAAGAGCTACTACTTTCACCATGAACTAAGTAACAGCATTATTATCCCTTTATAAAGGTAAATACACATATATGCATATCATAGCATAACATAACTTGAGATATGTTATATATTAGTATTAGTGTTCGTTGAGGTAGGATCTGCATCCTTATCTGGATCCTGTACTCTAGGCTCTACTTTTCTACACACACACTAATTTCCTAGATTGTGTCTGAACTATTAATTTTATAAAGAGTAAAGTTATTAAAGTTGTACAAAGGAAGGCCAATGGGGAATATTTGATATGTGATGAAATTTACCTAATTTCCCTTCTAATACATTATCCATGCGAAAGTTAGGTAAATAAATTCATAGAAGAGTGGCTTTTGAGATTACTTCGGTGTATCTACGTACACGGTTTGCTAAAAATAGTAGCATGGGGAAGAATCTGGATTAATACTGTACATTTGAAGAGAAATCTAAGAATGTTGTAAGCAACCTTAAGGTTTGAATAACAATAAATATCTAAATCAATTCCAGTTATCTAAAAAAACTATTTCTACTACGATTGTCTGCTCTAACATGCAGGTGGGTGGTGTGATTTTACATTTTCTTAGATTTTTTCAGAGATTTCTCAACCGACAGAACTATTTTTTTGTGGCGTGTGACTCGCTACCATAGTTTCACCCTCCCATCTGAACTTCCACTAGTGCGCGTTTGTTAAATTCTACGTAATTCAGGGAGCATTGACTTATTTGTTGTATTCCGAATTGAAACTGAAGACTAAATTTATTACCTTGAACTTAAAATATCCTAATACCTTACTAAAATTGAATTTAAAAATCCAGCCGTGATGGACACAATCTTTCTTCCTCAAAAACATATCTATATTAATTTTATAACGCCATTTTGCAAGCAAAGTGCAAAATGATTTAAAAAAACGGCGAGATTGTTGCTGTTTACTGGAATTATATCTCCATCCCCAATTTAGATAATAAATAGAACAAGGTTGTGGTTTTGCTCGTCTTTCTCCAGTGTCAAATCGATGCGAATTTTGTCACGAAATCGGGTAAATAGTAACTAACGCTAGGCCACGAACAAACCAATATTACTGACTGAGTAGCAATGCAAATATTTCTCTGATTTATTTGAGGTTGCTGTGTGTGAAGTACTTATAGAGAATTACTTGTACCTCTCCAACACAACGTGATTATTGCTTACCACTTCTAACAATTTGCATAAATGACTAACTTGCACGAAATCCTTTGACTTTCTCTTAATGATTAATGGTCCGTTTATTAACAACTTTAGTTGCCGCAAAATATGGAAACGTGCAGGTGTTTTCCAGTTGTGGTAGAAATACGTGTTTCTTTAAACATTTACTACTACCCTAATGAATATTGTGTCTAAAAGATATGGAAAATGAAGTGTTACAGTTATAGCAGCTTCTATAATTAAACTACGTTCTATTTCATTCAGACAATTGAATGTTTACGTCGTGTCACGTGAAATATTCCTCCATTTATTAAATACACAATTGTTTATTTATTTATTTTTGACGCCTTGACATAATCGTCTTGTAGGCATTGCCCTATCATATAGAATTAATAAGTTTCCTAAATATTTCCTATTGGAGAAAGGCCTTGTTCCATTTAACATCCTTGATGATTTTTAATGGCCAATCTAATATAAATAGTTTCTTGTACTAAAATTATCTGTGGGATGTATTGTCCAAA